>AWOL01S0119024.1:38487-110729 GCA_000715115.1 Nicotiana otophora
GGGGGGGGGGGGATTCTTGGGATCAGTTTTTGCCGCTTGTGGAGTTTGCCTATAAAAACAACTACCAATTGAGTATTTAGATGGCTCCATATGAGGACTTGTATGGGAGGCAGTGTCGTCTCTGGTGGGCTGGTTTGATGCGGGTGAGGCAAGGCTAGTAGGTGTTGACTTGGTTCAGGATGCGTTAGAAAAAGGTTAAGTTGATTCAGGATCGACTTCATACAGCCCAATCTAGACATAAGAGTTATGCATATTGGAAGGTTCACAATGTTTTATTCATGGTTGGAGAGCGGGGCTTGCTCTAGGTTTCGCCCATGAAAGGTGTTATGAGGTTTCGGGAAGAAGGACAAGTTGAGCCCTAGGTATATCGGACCTTTTGAAATTCTTGCGAGGATTCGTGAGGTGTCTTTCAAGCTTGAATTTCCACCTAGTCTAGATGCAGTTCATTCGGTATTCCATGTTTCTATGCTCTAGAGGTATAACAGTGATTCGTCCCATGTGTTAGATTTCATCTCAGTCCAATTAGACAAGGATTTTTTTATGTTCAGGAGCCGGTGGCCATTTTGGACAGGCAAGTTCGAAAGTTGATGCCAAAGAGCATTGCTTCAGTGGAGGTTCACAGGGGGGTTCAAAGAGCATTGGGAGACCGAGCGTGATATGCGTAGCCATTATCCTCATTTGTTCACCACTTCAGGTACACCTCTATACTAATTTGAGGATGAATGTTTGTTTTAAGAGGGAGAGTATGTAGCGACTCGGCCAATTATTTTGAGTATTTTAGCCTCCTACCCCTATTTCTTGCCTCCTTTATGTTGTATTGTGGTTATGTGACTTGATGGGGGCGTTTGGTTTTGGTTGGGTAAGTTTGGAGTGAAATGGGACACATAGTCCCTAAGTTTGAGACTTAAGTTAAAAGAGTTGACCGTAGTTTGGCTTTTATTTAGACGACTCTGGAATAATGTTTTGACAGTTCCAATAACTCTGTATGGTGATTTTGGACTTAGGAGCGTGTCTGAATATTGATTTGAAGGTCCGTAGATCATTTCGCCATGAATTGGCGAATGTTAGAAAGATGAAGGTTTGGAAGGTTGAGAAGGTTGACTTTATTGCTATCGGGGTCATATTTTAATTTCGAAAGTTAGAATAGGTCTGTCATCTCATTTATGACTTATGTACAAAATTTGAGGACAATCAGAGTTGTTTTGTATGAATCAGCGTTAGTTTTGGAAATCTAATGTTCATAATTTTAATAAGCTTGAACTGGGTTGCGATTCAAAGAATGAATTTTGTTTGATGTATTTTTGGCCTTGAGTAGGTCCGTTAGGTTTTTTTGGAACTTGTTGGTATATTCGGAAGGGGTCCCGGGGGCCAAGGTGTGAATCACATCCAAATCGGAAACATTTTGGACTTGGTTGATTTGCTAAAGTTGCTGGTGTTCTGGTGTCATCGCACCTGTGGAGGATTAACCGTAGGTGCAGACTTGCTGGTGCGTGATAAGCATCGCAGAAGCGAAATGGTTTAGCCAGGTTCCACAGGAGCGGACACGCAGGTGCTCGTTATTTTCCGCAGAAGCGAACTTGCCTGACCTTTGTGGGAGCCGCACGTGTGATGGATTTTTCCGTAGGTGCGTGGTCGCAGGTGCGACAGTTTGACCATAGAAGCGCATATCGGTGGGCAGAAAAATGGTGTGTTCGAGGGTCTATCTTCATTCTTCATCTTTTGACCTAGAGAGCTCGGTTTGAGGCAATATTTTGAGGGAATTGCAAGGAAATCATAGGGATAGGTGATTCTAACTCTGATTTGAGGCAATATACATGAATCCCTTGTTATTTCCGTCATTTAATTAGTGATTGAGTTGCAAAATTTAGGGGAAAATTGTGATACTTCTTAGACCAAATTTCGGGGATTTGAAGGCGATTTGAAGTCGGATTTGAGTAAATTTAGTATGGTTGGACTCGTTATTGAATGGGTGTTCGGATCTTGTATGTTTGGTCGGGTTTCAAGATTCAAACTCATGGTTGACTTTTTGAATTGACTTTTTTTCTCTTTAAAGATTGCAACTTTATCATTCGAAAGATTGGGGTTGAATCGCATTTGGTGAGATAAGGCGGGCTTGATAAGCGTGTTGCTACTAGGGGAACTACTTGAAGCCACATGGTGTGATAAGGTAGGCTAAAACGCGGGTAGCAATTTCGGGAAAATAATTTTTAAAACTAAATGCAAGGCTCCCGCATTGATATAAGGAAAGATTATTAATTGATTTGTGAAATGAAACTATGACGCAGTACCTCGGTAGTGATTGTTGTTTATACCTTTCATTTACCTCACTTGTGTTCTGTTGCATTGCTTTCTTGGCATCCTTATTATGTGTTTTCTTACGTGATGTCTTAATTGCCTTAGTTCAATGTAGCTACTCTTGTGATATTTCTTCATTGTATCATTTCCATTATTGTTTTCATTATCATATTGTCATATACCTGTTCAGTTATCTTATTTATTCCAGTAGGCTCTTGAAAGAACCTCGTCACTACTCTATCGAGGTTAGGATTGATACTTACTGGCTATCATTGTGGTGTACTCATATTACTCTCCTGCACATCTTTTTGTGCAGATCCAGGTACTTTATATTAGCCTAGGTACCACTGAGTCAAACTTGAATCGTATACTTCAAGTTATACCCGCTAGCGTCCGCAAACCTTAGAGTCACCCTCTATCTAGTTCCATCTCATTTTCCCTCTTTATAGATATTGTTGTATAGGGATGTTCAGTATACTCTTGTAGAGCCTGTGACTTGATATCTCCGGATTTTGGGAGTTTTGTTCTGTTGAGTTGCAGATTCCTTTTGATGACAATTGTTGGTTAAATTAAAAGCTTTATAATATCTCAGTTAAACTCTGCATATATGTTAGGCATACCTAGTCCTAGGTACCCCTACTACATCTTACAGAGGAAAATTAGGGTCGTGAAAATGCCACAACAAGCTTTATTTTCTTATTTATTATTGTGGATCGAGCTGCACACCGCAATAGGCCTTATAGGCTTTTGATTAACGCTTGGGCGGGATCCTCCCCTCTAGAGTTTGACATACCAGCAGTGAGCGCAGGCACGGTGATTTATACACGTGCTTTGGTGAGGGGCTTATGATCTAGGCACCAGTACATTACTGACGGATTGTGTGTGTGTGATGAATGTAGTATTATTTTCAGTCCGAGGCATACTTGTGGATCGGTTATGACTTGTAGAGTTTGGTTTTTAGGATGACTTAAGCAAGGAAATTTCTGGACGCATAATATAGTACAATTTATGGATATATAGAAGTCTTGGAAATAGTTTAGGGTTGTTGTTCGTGATGGATGTAATGTACTAAGAAAAAGGATTCACTTGGTTTCTTAGATGTGTGGATTACTTCTTTGGGTCTTGGGGTGCTAATGGAGCACAGGTCGTTTAGCTTGTTTGGGCGGTGCATTTGAGATTTGAATGTGGATAACTCTCGAGAAGGTTATAAAGAGTTCAGGATTCATATGTGGCTTTTGGAGGATTTATCAGATTTGTATATGGCTAAGATTTGAGAATTGTATTGGATGGTGTAATGAATAGATGTTTTCAATATCATTATAGATTCTACATTTTAGTATTAGAAAGGCAAAGAAAATAGTTTTAGATTCACATAAGGTCTCTTCAGAGTGGGTATCTCGGATGCATTATTTTTGGGTACTTAAGAAGTAATACAGTAGCTTATGGGCTTTAGGACGACTTGATTTCATGATAAGATCTCTTATGGTGCATTTTGGTTATGGACAGTGGTGTTCTGGAAAGGAGAAGTGTTAACTTGAAGGCAATTCGAAAGGAACTCGGAGAAATAGTATAGCTTGGTAGTAGGTTGGGTCAGCTTGGTAATGGATATGATCGTGTTTTTGTTTATATGATGTGATAAGGCTTTACCGGTGCCTTGTGGAAATATTCTTGAGTTTTAGCAACCTGCGTGACTTGGTTGAGTTAGAGGGATTAAGTTCTGATGGCTTGGTTATGTGCAAATGAGTTTCAAAGTGTTCTCAATGATTTCTGCCACGGATTGAGATGGATTTTATCTACAGGTATGAGGGGTATGTTTCCTTTGGTGATTTTCTCCTAGATGAGATCAAGTAAAGAGTTTTCTAGCTAATTGAATATATATTCTGCTTGTGTCTCAGAGTTAACATTAGGATTCTCGTGTGTTCATATGATGGCATGATAGGTGCGGTTCATCGTGTGGGATAGAGATTGACATGTACAAGGTTGCGGTTCAATTTCGAAAGGAGGGTCATTTTATGCATCATAGATGATTTCTGATGGTGAGAAAAAATATTGGCACTATTTGGTATTACCTGAGAAGAGCGTACATGTCAGAAGGCGCACTGTGTTTTGACTTACAGATGCTTCATTTGTATTGCGGTACTCGCATGGTTGATCAATTACTGATATTCAGATTTTTGCTATGTAGCCCAGAAGAATAATAGAAGTATTCCTCGTGGGATGAGAAATGTGTTAGTCATTAGAGTAGTGGAGTTGGGATCGGCTAAGGTGATTCGTGTGTTCTATGGATTTCGAGATTGGGAGTTCTCAGAAGCAGATTGAACCATGGTTGCGGACTATGAAGATATGGCCAAAGTTAGCCAGACGGTAGTATGTGTTATGGTTAGGTCATTGTGGACTTTTGGATGCTTATTTATCAATTTGTGGATGACCGGAGTTGATTGGGGGGTTCATTGGTAGGCTAAGGAGGATGTGTATTATACACTAGGTCGATATGTTGACTCCGCACTGCTATTGTTGAGGAATGTACCATTTGGTTAGAATTGATTAGATTCATATCTGATATGTTCTATGTGTACTCTTCTATGCTACGAAGGTTGTGAGACTATTGACTGTTCGCACACATGATGCATTTCTGTTTGGGCCTTGTGGAAACATTAGAGCGAGATGGTTATTGGGGTGTTGAATGGTTGATTGCGCATTGGTTATGGTCTTTCCTGTGGGTAGTATATTGTGCTATCAGTTTCTCCATGTTTATGCTCATGTACTTAATGTGGTTGTCTTTGATTTGTGTATGGTTGTTGATCTTGACCACTGTGTCTCGAGGTATTTCATATGGACCTATGTTTGAATGGGGTTACGTATTACGGCGAAGTTATGTTGAGATATGATCTTTTGTGTTAGATTCACGTGTATTGGTTCTACTATGTGTGATGGGTTCATAGCATTGTGTTTGTGGTGGTACTTATTGAGCATGCGAGACGGATCTCTAATTTTATTCACTTTCCATTTTGGGTGCATTTGTATTGTTGCTTATCGGTGCACGGATTGCGCGGTTTGTTGCTTAGGTAGTATTGGTGTGGCATATCAGTAGAGAAGCTTGTATTGAGTGAAATGAGGGCATTGGACATGGAACGAGTGGTATCGAATTTGATTACGGTGCATTTGGAAGAATAATATTGGAGGTCAGCTTATAATTTAGCAATAGTTCTTATCGGGCGAGAGAGTTTCACGACTTGTTGATTTGATGAGTGGTTATGAGTTTCTGCGTGTTTTATTCCTAATTAGCAGTGTACGAAGGTTTAGAACAAGGTTTTATTTGTTATGAGGTTTGTTACCGGTACCGAGTTTATTTTTAGGCAGTTATTATGGTTAGAAGTTATTGTTGTGAGTATCAGAGTTATGTGGTATATAACGTGATTAAATCTTGGATTATGGTTATGGCTTGATATGGCGTGTTCAAACTTGCACGGTGTATAAATGCGATAATCGGGTTTTGTAATGGGTTTCGAATGTTGGAGATTTGATTCCACGGTTTATGGGCTAAGGTTGAAGAAAGGATCTTCAGTTAGGTTGTGTTGTCAAGCTTATACGAATTTGAGTGATGTGATATCACCCACGGGTATGTGCATGGTGAGTTTACACAGTGATTTGATGGCTTTGGAATGACTCTTAACATGTTTGAGGACGAACCTATGTTTAAGTGTGGGAGAATGTAACGACGCAATCGATTGTTTAGAACATTTGCATTCGGTTCAGCTGTTTGAAGTCTTAAGTAGCTTCATATGATTGTATTATGACTTGTGTGAATTGTCGGTTTTGGTTTTCATGTGATTCGGGGTTGATTTGGAAGAATGATTATCAACTAGGAAGCTTTAAGATAGAAGAGTTGACCAAGTTTGACTTTTGTGTTTTCGGCCTCGGATTAAAGATTTGATGGTTCTGTTAGGTCTGGATAGTGATTTTAGACCTGTGCGTATTCCCGGACATGCATTTGGGTTTTTCTAGAAGGTTTTGGTCATAATTGGTGTATGTTGGCAATTTGAAGCTTTGGAAAGTTCAAAGGTTTGACCAAGATTTGATTTTGATGTTATATGGTTCGGATTGTGATTTCGGAAATTGGAATAGGTTTTTTATGTCATTTGGAACTTGTGTGCAAAATTTGAGGTTATTCCGAGTTGATTTGATATGGTTTGGATTTGTATGCTCAATGTGGATGTGTTACATGAGTTGAATCTTGAGGAGGCCCACAGTTCGTGGTATTCCATTCATCCGAGTGACACGAAGATGTATCAGGACTTGAGACATCACTATTGGTGGAGGAGAATGAAGAAAGATATAGTAGAGTTTGTAGCTCAATGCTTGAATTTCCAGCAAGTAAAGTACAAGCATTAGGCCGGGCGGTTTGCATCAGAGGCTTGAGATTCCTGAGTGGAAATGGGAGTGTATCACCATGGACTTCGTAGTTGGGCTTCCCTAGACTTTGAAGATATTTGATGTTATTTGGGTGATTATGGACCGCTTGACTAAGTCCGCTTATTTATTCCAGTGGTGATTACCTATTCTTCAGAGCGGTTGGCTAAGATCTATATCCGCGAGATTGTTCGTCTTCACAGTGTGCCGGTATCCATTATTTTTGCTTGGGGCACACAATTCACATCGTAGTTTGGGAGAGCAGTGCAACGATACTTAGGCACATGGGTTGAGTTAGGTACATCATTCCACCCTCAGACGGAGGGACAGTATGAGCACACCATTCAGATATTGGAGGATATGCTACGCGCTTGTGTTATGGATTTTAGGGGTTCTTGGGGATAAGTTTGTACTGGTTGCAAAGTTTGCCTACAATAACAACTACCAATCGAGTATTCAGATGGCTCCGTATGAGGACTTATAGGGGAGGCGGTGTCAGTCTCCGGTTGGTTGGTTTGAGCTGGGTGAGGCTAGGTTGTTGGGTACTGATTTGGTTATGGATGCTTTGGACAAGGACATATTGATTCAGGATCGGCTTCGCACGGCACAATCTAGACAGAACTGTTACGCCGATCGAAAGGTCCATGATGTTTCCTACGTAGTGGGAGATAAGGTATAACTCAGAGGTTCCCCCATGAAGGGTGTTATGAGATTCGGTAAGAAGGGCAAGTTGAGCCCTCGGTATATTGCCACATAGTCTATTGAGTGTTCCCCTAATGTTTCATGTTTCCATGCTTCAGAAGTACTACGGTGATCCGTCTCATGTTTTAGACTTCAACATTGTTCAGTTAGATGACACTTTGACTTATGATGATGAGCCAGTGGCCATTGTTTATCAGCATGTTCGGAAGTTGAGAGCAAAGAATATAGCTTCACTGAATGTACAGTGGAGAGGTCAGCAAGTCGAGGATGCTACTTGGGAGACTGAGCGGGAGATGTGGAGCAGCTATCCATACCTATTTGAGACTTCAAGTATGATTCTAGAACCGTTCGAGGGGGAGAATGTAACGACCCGGACGGTCGTTTTGAGTATTGTAACCCCATTCCCCTGTTTATTTTTTATTCTATTTTTATATGTAGTTTTGTGACTTGTCGGGGTGGTTGGTTTGGTTCTAGAGATGTTTTGGAATGAATTGAACACTTAGTCCCAATGTTAGAAGCCTAAGTTGTAATAGTTGACTGGATGTTGATATATGTGTGAACAACTCAGGAATAGAGTTGTGATGGTTCTGATGGCTTCGTTTGGTGATTCGGACTTAGTAGTATGTCTGAATATTGATTTGGAGGTCCGTAGGTCATTTTGGTTTGAATTGGCAATAGTTGGAAAGTTGAGAAGTTTGACCGAGAGTTGACTTTATTGATATCGGGCTCGGATTTCGGTTCTAGAAATTTGAATAGGTCTGTTGTATCATTTATGACTTGTGTGTAAAATGTGAGGTCAATCGAAATTGGTTTGATAGCTTCTGGCATTGATTGTAGAAGTTGGAAATCCATTAGTTTCAATAGGCATGAATTGGTGTACGATCCATGTTTTTGATGTTGTTGGATAAGTTTTGAGGCCTCGACTAAGTTCGTATGACATTTAAGATGTGTTGGTATGTTTGGATGGGGTTCCGCGAGGATTTGGTCGCTGCTGCGAGACCGCAGAAGCGGTCAGGCTGGGAGTTGGGGTATGCATAGGTCTGATGGTTTCTCCGCATCTACGAGATCATAGATGAGGGAAGTGGAGTGCAGAAGCGGAGTGCAGTATGGTTTGGGTTTTCGCAGAAGCGAGAATTTACCGCAGGTGTGCGTGCGCAAAAGTGCATGTCTGACCGCAGAAGCAGAAGTCTGAGGCCGCAGATGTGGCCACCTTTCAAATAGTGTGAGACATTCTGCATGTGTTTCTTACAAACCTTCCGTGCATGGAACTCGACAGAGACATTGATTTTGGTATTGACTTGGCGCTAGGCACTCAGCCCATTTCTAGTCCTATGTATCGTATGACACCAACAGAGTTGAAGGAATTGAAAGAGAAACTTCAGGATTTTCTTGATAAGGAGTTCACTAGGACTAGTGTGTTGCCTTGGGGTGCACCGGTTCTATTTTTGAAGAAGAAGGATGGTACTATGCAGATGTGTATTGATTATAGACAGTTGAACAAAGTTACAATTAAGAACAAGTATCCTTTGCCGCGTATTGATGACTTATTTGACCAGCTTTAGGGAGATAGAGTGTTCTCTAAGATTGATTTGGTTTATGGGTATCACCGGGTGAAGATTCGAGACTCTACTATTCTGAAGACGACTTTCAGGACCTGCTATGGTACCTATGAGTTCTTTGTGATGTCTTTTGGGTTGACCAATGTCCCAACAATATTCATGCATCTGATGAATAGTGTATTCATGCCATATCTTGATTCGTTTGTCATAGTATTTATTGATGATATCCTGGTGTACTCACGTAGCCAGGAGGAGCATGCACAATATCTGAGGATTGTACTACAGACATTGAGGGAGGAGAAGCTTTTTGCTAAATTCTTCAAGTATGAGTTCTAGCTTGACTCTGTGGCATTCTTGGGGGACGTGGTGTCCAGTGAGGGTATCAAAGTAGATCTGAAGACGATTGAGGCAGTTCACAGTTTGCCAAGACCGTTTTCAGCTAATGAGATTTGGAGTTTTCTAGGCTTGGCCGGATATTATTGCCGCTTCGTGGAGGGTTTCTCATCCATTCCTGCACCTTTGACTAGATTGAACCAAAAGGGTGCCCCATTCAGGTGGTCTGATGAGTGTGAGGAGATCTTTCAGAAGCTCAAGACTGCCTTGACCACAACTTCGTCTCTACTTTTCCTTTCAGCATAGGGTTCATACACAGTTTATTGTGATGCTTCTCGAATTGGTATTGGGTGTGTCTTGATACATGAGGGTAGAGTGATTGCTTATGTTCATGCCAGTTGAAGCCTCATGAGAAGAACTACCCGTTCATGATTTAGAGTTGGTATCCATTGCCCATGTTTTGAAGATTTGGAGGCATTATCTCTACGGCATGTCTTGTGAGGTGTTTATAGATCATTGGAGTCTAGAACACTTGTTCAAGCAAAGGGATCTCAATTTGCGGTAGCAGAGATGGTTGGAGCTGTTAAAAGACTATGATATTACCATTTTGTATCATCCCGTGAAGGACAATGTGGTGGCCGATACCTTGAGTAAAAAGGTTGTGAGTATGGGTAGCCTTGCATATATTCCTGTTGGTGAGAGACCACTTGCATCAGATGTTCAGGCCTTGACCAATCGGTTAGTGAAGTTAGATGTTTCAGAGCCTAGTTAGGTTCTAGCTTGCGTGGTTTCTCAATCATCTTTATATGATAGCATCAGAGAACGTCAGTATGACGACCTCCATTTGCTGGTCATTAAGGACATAGTTTAGCACGGTGATGCCAAAGCGGTTTCTATTGGAGAGGATGGGGTGTTGAGGATGGAGGGTCAGATTTGTGTTCCCAATGTGGATTGGTTACGAGAGTTGATTATTGAGGAGGCCCAGATATTGCAGTATTCCATTCATCTAGGTGCCGCAAAGATGTATCAGGACCTGAGATAGGACTATTGATGGAGAAGAAAGAAGAAAGATATAGTGGAGTTTGTAGCCCGGTGTTTGAACTGTCATCAAGTGAAGTACGAGCATCGGAGGCCGGGCGGTTTGCATGAGAGGATAGGAATTCCTTAGTGGAATTGGGAGAATATTACCATGGACTTCGTTGTTGGGATCCCATGGATTTTGAAGAATTCTGATGCTATTTGGGTGATAGTGGGCTGGCTGACTAAGTCCGCGCATTCCATTCCGGTGGTGACTACCTATTTTTCGGAGCGTTTAGCTGAGATCTATATCTGTGAGATTGTTCGTATTCACGGTGTGCTGGTATCAATAATTTCTAATCGAGGTATGCAGTTCACGTCGCAGTTTTGGAGAGCAGTGCAGCAATAGCGAGCTCGTGGATGCTGGAAGTGGAGTGCAATACTGGAGTGCAGTTTGGTTTGGGTTTTCGCAGAAGGGAGAATTGTTGCGCATGTACGCGTGCGCAGAAGCAGGAGTGGACTAGGAGGTTTGAGCCCGCAGATACGGCCCCCTTTCTGCAGAAGCGGGACCGCAGATGCTGTAGAGTGACCGTAGTTGCGGATTCAATGGCAGAAGGATAAAATAGAAGTGTTTCGCAATTTCTCTCATTTATGACTTTGCAAGCTTGGATAGTGGAGGTGTTTGAGAGGAAATTGGGGGGATTTTGGACTAGGGTTTGGAGACTAAGATTTGGTGATTTGAGGGTCGATTTGTGGTCGGAATTTGATGATTTTGGAATGGTTGGACTCGTTATTGAATAGGTGTTCGGATTTTGTAAATTTTGTCGGGTTTCGAGGTGTGGGCCCGAGGTTGACTTTTTGAATTTGGATAAAGAACTTAGCTTTATCATATGGAATTGATTCCTATAGCTTGTATTGATTATATTAAGTTGTTTGTGACTAGATTCGAGTCGTCCAGAGGCCGATTCGAGAGGGAAGGGTTGGTTAGAGCATTGAGTTGCACACTTTGAGGTACGCAACACATCTAAACTTGGTACTGAGGGTATAAATCCCTGAAATACCTGTTATGTGGTTGGTGTTGAGATTATGCACATGCTAGGTGACGGGCGTGTGGACGTGCACCGTGGTAAGTATGACTGGATTTATTCTGTGGTACTGTGTAGTTATCGAATCTTGTTTCTATCCATGCAATTCGTACGTGTTAGAGTAATTGAGTTGTGATCCATGTTAGAAATCATGTTTAGACTATATGTTTATTATTTTGGGACCCACTGAGGTCATTTCTGCTATTGAGTTATTTACATAAATTGCAATTATGTACTCAGTCATACTCATTCAATTGCATATCATATTTTAATCTCTGTTATCATTTACTATCACATCATGTTATCGTTTTTTCGGGCTAAATGGTATGAGATTTGTGAGCTCGTGAGACTGGAGAGATTGTTAACTGAGTTGGGGCCTGAGAGCCGAATTGTAAGTGATATTTATAAATCAGGTTGCATGACGCAGCAGTCCATGTTGGCTTATATTAGCACTAGGGCAGGATCCGTCCCACCGGAGCCTAACATACCAGCAGCGAGCGCATGTATCGTACAGTGCTGAGTGATTTCATGTGATGAGTGGGAGTTGAGACAGACAGATTGAGTACTCTGAGAGGGTGCGTTCCTGGGAGTATCACTGTGATGTATTACATTCGACATACATATTTGACATGTATCCATGGAGATGTAACATTCCTCATGCTAGCTACACTTGGCATACTTTATCTGTGTTGAGCTTAAATTATTGAACTCGAAAGCATGTCTAAATTTATGTACTGTGTATGAACTTATTATGGAAGTTCTCTCAGTTATTAATCTCATTTCCCTATTATATATGTACTATCGTTATCTGGATCCAGACTGTATCTTTCTGAGCTCTTCATCACTTTTAGCCTAAGGTTAGTCATGTTACTTATTGAGTACATTGAGTCGGTTGTACTCATACTTTACTCTGCGCTTCGTATGCAGATCCAGCTACATCTGGACGCAGTGGTTGCTAGATTTGGTGCAGTATCTGCTCGGAGGCTATTGACATAGTTGTTGTGACGCCAGCAAACCTCGACTCTCTTTCCTTTCAGTTTATTGAATACTATTTTATTTTTTAGACAATTGTATTAGAGTTTTAGACTGTGTTGACACTTAGTAGCTCATATACTCGGTGACACCAGTATTTTGGGGTTGATGTAGTTGAGTTGCAGTTGTTCTTATCAGTTATTTATGAGATTTTTCATTGTTGTACTTGTTAAATCAAGTTTATAATTAATATGCATAGTTATTATATGATTGTCTGTTTGCCTAGTAATGTGATAGGCTCCATCACGACATGTTGATATTTGGGTCATGACAAAATTTCAATCCTGCATGGCTCACCGCAACTATCAGTGCCAACAAGTGGAAATATGAAAATCTCATAATCAACTCTGAACTAGCAGTAGGGTAAACACCCCATCGACTAGAAACTTCCTACTTAACCTAATCCGGGTGAACATCACTATACGCCACACACCTTTTGTACCTTTAATATACATCAACCCGGAGCCGTGTACATAACCATGGTGAATTATTCGAAACCCATTAACACATAATCAAATCATCAAGACTGATTTCCTCTAACTCCACAGAATCACGTAGACTACCAAACCCAAAAGTAACTCAACTCGAAATGCTCACTTTGAAGGGACCTTATGTGAACCCGAAGTTGTTTCTTGCATCTCTCCGTTGTTACCATGTCATTTCTGTATTGATATAGAAGTACTGCAAATCCAGACATCATCCACTACCGATCACGAGATCTAACCATACACAAATTCGAAAATCCTCAAATGCCATATGTGAATCTTGAACTCAACAGAACCCTTTTCGATAATCATTCACCTTGCTCTAAATCATTCTCGATGAAACCCTTCTCAAATCATAGCCAATCCACGAGCACATCTTAGTCCAAGAACTAATATAACACATGACCATGCAATCCGGTCGTCGATAATAGACTCCCCCACTTGCCCCGAAGCCATAAAACACATCGTCTAAAACCCATAGCATCATTCCTTCATAACTGCCCTACTCTTTCATTGTTAATCTGTTGAATACTTCATATACCCATGTGACTCTAATCATAAAACACTCCAAAGACTTTGCCAAATACACACTCACCCTGTTGATCATCAAGCCAATTCCCTCAAGCCCTATGAAGTGGTAGTATATGCATTCCACTAAATATGAGCCTCATACGAATTACACAACCTCAAATCCCACTCGCTATCCTCAAATTAGAGCTGTCAATATGGGCCGAGTCGGGTTAGCCCATCCCACCCCATGTGGGCTTTAGCAATTGACGGGCTGGGATGGGCTAGCCCACCATCTTGATGGGCCTTATGATGGTTAGCTCACCCCAGCTTTATGTGGTCCGTGAGGCCCCACAGCCGGCCCATTATGTTTTAAAATATAATTTTATATTTCTTCTTTAAGTACTAACCTAAAAAAAGATAAATATTTAAAAGTTAAAAATATCTTATTGGAAAAATTTCGCAAAACTTAATAACTTTTTATATTGTTCTAATATATCACCATAAATGCTAAAAAAATAAAAGATAAGATTATATTTCATTAACTAAAAGTCAAAACTCAAAACAAACTATTCAAGAAAACGTCTATGATGCTTATGGGATATCCAACACATCATCTTTATCAAATACATTTGAATCCGCTTGTGACAAGTTTGTCGTAACTTCGTCACTTTCATCTACATCTATAATTCATATACAATATTAATTAGTTAAATATTAAGAACAATTAAATTTCAAAAAATAATAATATTCAAATTCATATAAAAAAATATTACCAGTTTGAGTTTCGAAAAAGTCGCGTAACCAATTTCGATTAGTAACAAGTGTTTGGACATTTTCATGATGGATGCAACTTTTGTACTTAGTAAGAACACACCCACCAATGCCAAATGTTGATTTTGATGCTACAATGTCATATACTTTTTATATTTTATATATTTCAAATAAATATTTTTTGTTTGGACCACGCGCCGGCCCGGCCCGGCCTCAATCAAGCCTCACGAGCCGTGGGCTTACTTAGTCCGGGCTTAAAAGCCTTGTTTTTAAATGTGTTCCAAAAATTCTAGCCTAACCCTACTATATCACGGTCCCATATTGACGGCTCTACCTCAAATCAACATCTCCCCATGACCCTACCACGGTTACAACATCTAGGAACCCAATTAATCCTTCTGAGTCTGTAATCATCAACCAGATAAAAAATCCATTGCATCGCACAAATGAAAAATCGAAAGGTCTATCACTAACATGCCAGATAGGAAACACGAAGATAACTATGTAAAGAGCACAAACAAGAAAGTAACATTCAAAACAACAACATTAATAGGAACCCAAGTAGAGGACATGTAAGTGCTTAACGAATGTGAAATCATAAAAACAAACTAATTCTTCTCACACGGTATTAACCAAACGGCCAATCTTATCTCACACGGCACGATAATACTCATCGTGCCAACACTGTATCAAGTGCACAGAAATAAACCTCGTACCAAACATAGCCCTAAGGCCCCAACCCTCATATCTTATTACGGATAAAGAAGCTCAGGTAGAAAGATAATAACACAGTTAATTGAGTTTAATAGTCGTAGAATTAAATAAAGCATAAGTCAAAGAATCATCAAGTTCATCAAAGCACTAAGAAAGCATATAATTCCCCCCTCCCGAGCATGGAAGCCCTGGATCATGCATATATGCTTGTCACAGTGTATATGCATCACCCCCGCATCTATCAAGCAATATCATTTAGTATGAAAAATTCCTTCAATAAAACTAGGCAAGACATTTACCTCAAACAAGCTAAATCGATACGCTAGAAGCGCTAACCCCTACAAATCGACCTTCGAATGGATCAAAACCAGCCAAAAGTAAAATCATCAAATAATGCCATAGGAATCAAACCCAAACGATAAAGGTCAAAGCTTTAATCAAATACTAAAAGTTAACCAAAGAGTCAACCAGGGCTCGCACCACGAAATCCGACAAAACTCATAAATTCTGACACCCATTAAAACACTAGTCCAACCATTCTAATTTCACTCAAATCTGACTCCAAATCAATGTTCAAATATCAAATATTTACCTTAGAAAAGTTTAGATAAAATCCCCAATTTCTCTTCTAGATTCATCAAATTAAATGCCAAAATCGAAGATGGAATCATGTAAAATTACAACGACCTGATAGGTCATTTTGAGTACTAACCTTTATTTATGTATTATGGCACCTCTATTAGCTTCACTTGGTCTTTTGTAATTTGCATGTGTTATCCGTGTCATTTTCCGAAAAGTTTTTACGTGAAATGTTGAAGACAAAGTGATTTTTGGCTTACAATGAGATTTGGGTAACCCACGGTCAACATTCTTGGTAAACGACATGATTACGGTAGGTTTGTTTGACGTTTTTATACTTGTACATACTTTTGGTAAGGGTTCGGGGTGACCCGATCGCATTTCGTCGTGTTATGTGAAAAAATGTGAAAATGAGTTTGAAGTTGAAATTTTTTAAGTTTTGATGATTGATTTACGGTATTTGATGTTATTTTGATGATTCGAGGTAATAAGAAAGTTTGGGTTTGGACCCCGAGGGGCTCAAGTGAGTTTTGGATGTGTTACGGAAGAGTTTGGGTCATTTTGAACTGCTGGTGTGCTTCAGTTATTGCGCTGAACGGTAGGTATCACATTTGTGAAGACCTATTCGCAAATGCGAACTCTTCTTTTGCGAAGTCAAGCTTGCATTTAAGATAAGGGGTTATGCAGGGTAGTCTTCGTATTTGCGAAGAAATATTCGCATTTGCAGACATCCCAGGCTTCGCTTTTGCGATGGTTTGGTCGTATTTGCGACTAGACACTGGACATAGGCACGTTAACAAATACGAACCTTTGATCGCATTTGCAATGTAATGGGGCATCACAGATGCGATGTTTTGGCGCATTTGCGACTTATGTAGGTGGGGGAATAGTTCGCATTTGCAACCTGTATTTTGCATTTGGGATTGTGATGACCCAAAAGGTCATCTTACGTTTTAGAACTCGAATCTGTGCTCTTAAGCCTTATGATTATGCGAGCAAGTTCGTATGATATTTTTAGACTTTTGTGTATGTTTCGTTTGGAGCCCTGAGTGCTCGGGTGAGTTTCGGGTAGGCCACGAGATGTTTTGGACTTTAAAAATCTGGTATTTTGCTGCAACAGGTGTTCTGGCATGTTCTTCTTCACGTTCGCGAAGGTACAATTGCGAACGCGAAGAATAAACTGGGCAACTGGAGTTTTCTTCTTCGCGAATGCGAAGGATTAGTCGTGAAAGCAAAGCGATGGGGGCGTTACCCTTCGCAAACGTGACCAGCTCCTCGCAAACGCGTAGTGTTAGGCACACTTGGGGAAGGGTCGATCGGTTCTTCATAACGAACGTGAGCAATGTCTCACGAATGCGAAGGCTAGGGTGTAGCCTATGCAAACGCGAACACTGTCTCGTGAACGTGAAGGTTTGGCAGCTAATGCTCTTCGCAAACGCGACAGTGGCCTCGCGAACGTGATGCACACTGTCGCCCAGCACTTAAAACAGAATCAAACACGAGTTTAATCCATTTCTTCAATAAGTTTCAAGAACCAAACGGGTAGAGGCGATTTTCAAGAGTCATTTTCTTCCCCAAAGTGTTGGTAAGTGATTCTAAACTATTTTCTTTCAATTACCCATTATATTTTATGAATTATCAACCTAAAATCTAGAGTTTTCAGGGTAGAATTTGGGGTTAGGGTAGAACTATGGATTTTCGAAATTTGGTAATTTAGACGGATTCCAAAACTAATTACATATTCGGGCTCGGGAATGAATGGGTAAAAGGATTTTTGGCCGAACCTCAGGTTTTGACTAAGCGGGCCCGAGGTCGATTTTTTGACTTTTTAGAGGAAAATTTGGGAAATTTAATTTATACAATATAATTGATTCCTTTAGCAATATTTGATATTATTGAGTCATTTTGTTATATGATACGAGTGGCTTGGAGGTGAATTCTAAGGAAAAGCTGTGATTGAGAATTAAGTGGCTTGCGGAGCGAGGTAAGTATTGTGTCTAACCTTGACTTGAGGGAATTAGGAACCTTAGACTATTTGCTATGTCAAATTCATGTGAGCGGTGTATATGTGAGCTGACGAGTACTTATGCGCCGCCAATTTACCTATTTTCCATGTTTCTTTCATTTTTCTTATATTGTCCCTTTTCTATGCCTAATTACTACATGTTTATACTAGTGTTGTTAAATTGATCGTTCGTATCATGTTTACAGATTTTCTAGTGATAACTGAGAATTTATTTGAAAGTTGAGATTGATATTGTGGAACAAAATGTTCATGTAAGACTTGTATTTGTTATTCTATCTCCCTGTTGTTATTTATGCATTGCATTACGGTAAGGGAGAGTGTTAATGCACGAAGGGTGATACCGTGCCATATTGTGAGTGTTAATGAAAGAAGGGTAATGTCGTGCCATATTATGAATGTTAATGCACGAAGGGTGATGCCGTGCCATATTGTGAGTGTTAATGCGCGAAGGGTGATATCGTGCCATATTATGAGAGTTAATGCACGAAGGGTGATGCCGTTTTATTCTTTTGATTTTATGGTGAGATTGAGAGTAAAAGCACGAAGGGTGATGTCGTGCATTTTTCCTTTACTGTATTCATGTTCTTGTTGATTCATAATATGTTGTTTGTTCCAGTTATCATTCTGATGTAGTTCTTTATCTCATATTTCCCCCCAGCATGTTTCCCCCTCCCAATATCTCCTGTCTAATTCATCATTATTGTTATTTGTATATATATTGTTAAACTGTACAAGTTGATTTGTAGGTGCCTTGCCTTAGCCTCACCACTACTTTATCGAGATTACGCTCGACACTTACCAGTGCATGGGGTCGGTTGTACTGATACTGCACTCTACACTTTCTGCGCAGATTTTGGTACCGGCTCGGGTTGATCGAGATTTTGCTATTAGACCTCTATCCGGAGACTCAAGATAATTCTGTCTGCGTTCACAGATCTTGAAGTCCCCATCTATCTTTCTGTTCTACTATTTCTTTCATTCAGACAGTTGTATTTCTTTTAAACTATTACTTATAGTAAATTGTAGAATGCTTGTGAATTGTGACTTCAGATCCGGGTGGTAGTAATTGATACAGTCTTTATATTATTCCGCACTTATTATATTTCATCTTGGATAATTATTGTTATTTACCGAATGGAAATAAGGATTTGGTTAAATGATTCTCTAACATCGGTTGGTATTAGAGCACTAGGTTGCCTAGGTCTCACAATTCACGAGCAAGCTTAGTAAAGTCTGGAGGATCAGTACAGAGACGTCTGTACCTATCTCTCAGAGGCTATGAAGTTTAGGAATAATATCACTTCTTTCTTATTCTATCATGCGCATTTATTCCATCATCAATGATTGAACCATTCTACTCTTATTCTCTCTTAAATGGTGAGAACATGTAATTCATCTACCGATGGACAGGGACCAGAGCCCTCGGTGGCAACCATGGCCAGGGGTAGAGGTCGAGGTCGAGGTCATGCTAGAGGTCGAGGCCAATGACAAGGTAGAGCTCAGTCCAGAGCTCGAGCAGCTACACCTATTATAGAACCTCATGTGGACCTTCAAGAGGAGGTTCTAGGAGTATCTTGAAAGCTATCACAAGGTCCTACGGAACATGGTTATAGTGGAGACCAATGGGGTCAATTTTGCTGCATTTCAGATGACTGGTTCCTCCAAGAAATGATGGAGAGATTATTTGTTGACTAGACCAGCTGGGTCGCCTACTCTTACTTGGGACCAGTTTTCTCAGCTATTCATAGAGACATTCCTGCCTATCACATTGAGAGAGGAGCGTCGCCGTTAGTTTGATCGTCTCCAGCAGGGCAGTATGACTGTTACTTAGTATGAGACCCGTTTTGTGGATATGGCCTGTTATGCTATTCGCCTACTTCCTACTGAGGGAGATAAAGTGAGGAGATTTATTGAGGGACTCACTTACCCTGAATGGGGAGATTTATTGAGGGACTCACTTACCCTATCAGGCTTCAGATGGCCAAGGAGACCGAAAGTGAGATTTCTTTTCAGGCGGCTGCTAATGTCGCGGGGAGGATCGAGATGGTTCTTGCACAGGAGAGGGGAAAGAGGTCTGATAAGAGGTCTCGTCAGTTCGATGATTTCAGTGGTGCCTCGTCTGGAGGTAGGGGTAATTTTGGTTGGGGTCAGGCCATTATGAGGTGGAGGTCAGGCCATTAGAGGTGGAGGTTAGACTATTAGAGATGGAGGCTAGCCAATTAGTGGTCGTCCCAGAGAAGCAGTTCAGAGTGGTGGGGCTCAGCCCCGATTTTATACTTTTCCAGCTAGGCCTAAGGCCGAGTCATCTGATGCTGTGATCATAGGTATTATTTCAGTTTTCCATAGAGATGCTTCAGTTATATTTGATCCATGATCTACTTATTCATATGTGTCCTCCTATTTTGCTTCATATTTGGTTGTGCCTTGTGATTCTCTGAGTGCTTTTGTGTGTGTATCTACACTGTTGGGAGACTCTGTTGTAGTAAATCATGTCTATCATTTGTGTGTGATTACTATTGGTAATCTTGAGACTAGTGTGAATCTTCTACTTCTTGATATAGTAGATTTTGATGTCATCTTGGGTATGGATTGGTTGTCCCCTTATCATGCTATATTGGATTGTCATGCCAAGACAGTGACCCTAGCCATGCAGGGGTTACCTCGGTTAGAGTGAAGGAACTCCTGGTGATTCTTCCAGCAAGGTTATTTCTTATATGAAAGCTCGACGTATGGTAGAGAAAGGGTGTCTAGCCTATTTGGCTTATATTGGCGATCCTAGTATAGATGTTCCTTCTATGGACTCACTACCAGTTGTTCGTGAATTTCGAGAAGTATTTCCTGCAGATTTGCCGGGGATGCCACCCGACCGGGATATTGACTTCTGCATTGATTTGGCTCCGAGCACTCAGTCCATTTCTATTCCACCATACCGTATGGCCCCACCGGAGTTGAAAGAATTGAAGGAGCAGTTACAAGACTTGCTTGATCAGGGATTCATTAAACCCAGTGTCTCTCCCTAGGGTGCACCAGTATTATTTGTAAAGGAGAAAGATGGTTGTATGCGGATGTGTATATATTATTGGCAGTTGAACAAAATCACTATCAAAAACAAATATCCGTTGCCTAAAATTGATGACTTATTTGATTAGCTTCAGGGTGCCAGGGTGTTTTCAAACTTTGATTTGAGGTCTTGTTACCATCAGTTAAAGATTAGGGCATCTGATGTCCCTAAGATAGCTTTTCGTACTCGGTATAGGCATTATGAATTCCTAGTGTTGTCATTTGGGTTGACAAATACCCCAGCAGCATTTATGGATTTGATGAATCGGGTGTTCAAGCCCTATTTGGATTGTTTTGTGGTTGTATTCATTAATGATATCTTGATTTACTCTAGCAGTCGAGAGGACCATGTGCAGCATCTTCAGAGTGTGCTTCATACTTTGAAGAATAATTAGTTATATGCCAAAATTTTAAAATGTGAGTTTTGGTTAGACTCTGTTGCCGTTTTGGGGCATGTGGTATCGGCAGAAGGCATAAAGGTGGATCCTAAGAAGATTGAGGCTGTTCAGAATTGGCCTAGACCTACTTCAGTTATAGAGATCCGGAGTTTCCTGGGTTTGGCAGGTTATTATCGTCGGTTCGTGGAAGGGTTTTCATCTATAGCAAGCTCATGGACCAGAGTAACCCATAAAGGTGTCCCATTCAGATGGTCAGACGAGTGTGAGTTGAGCTTTCATAAGCTCAAGACTGCTTTAACTACGGCGCCAGTGTTGGTATTACCCACAGGTTCAGGATCGTATACGGTGTATTGTGATACCTCTCACATTGGGCTTGGTGCAGTATTAATGCAAGATGGCAAGATGATTGCATATGCGTCACGGCAGTTGAAAGTTCAAGAGAAGAATTATCTTGTTCATGACTTAGAACTGGCAGCCATTGTTCATGCGCTGAAGATTTGGAGGCATTACCTCTACGGTGTCTCGTGTGAGGTATTTACTGATCATCATAACCTTCAGTATCTGTTCAAACAATAAGATGTTAGTTTGAGGTAGAGAAGATGGTTGGAATTATTGAAAGACTATGCTATCACCATTTTGTATCACCTCGGAAAGGCCAATGTGGCGGCCGATGCTTTGAGTAGAAAGGTTATTAGTATGGGCAGTCTTGCGTATATTCCGGTTGGTGAAAGGCCATTAGCTGCAGATGTTCAGTTCAGTTCGTAAGGTTAGATGTTTCAGAACCCAGTCGGGTTCTAGCTTGCACAGTCGCTCGGTCTTCTTTATATGAGCATATTAGAGAGAGGCAGTATGATGATCCTCATTTACTTATCCTTAAGGACACGGTGCAGCACGGTGGTGCTAAATAGGTTGTTGTGGGGGAAGATGGAGTTCTGTGAATGCAGGGTCATATTTGTGTGCCTAATGTGGATGGGCTTCGTGAATTAATTTTTGAAGAGGCACACAGTTTCAGGTATTCTATTCATCCAGGTACCGCCAAAATATATCAAGATTTGCGGCAGCATTATTGGTGGAGGAGAATGAAAAAGGATATAGTTGCATATGTAGCCCGGTGTCTAAATTGTCAACAAGTCATGTACGAGCATCAGAGACCTGGCGGTTTGCTTTAGAAGTTACAAATTCCTGAGTGGAAGTGGGAGCGTATCACTATGGATTTTGTTGTTAATGTACGAAGGGTGATGCTGAGCCATATTGTGAGTGTTAATGCACGAAGGGTGATGTCGTGCCTTGCTATTGGTTTTATGGTGAGATTGAGAGTAAAAACACGAAGGGTGATGCCATACATTTTTCCTTTAGTGTATTCATGTTCCTGTTGATTCATTATATGTTGGTTGTTCCGATTATCATTATGGTGTAGTTCTTTATCTCATATTTCCCCCAACATGTTTCCCCCTCCCGATATCTCTTGTCTAATTCATCATTACTATTATTTGTATATACATTCTTAAACTGTAGAGGTTCATTTGTAGGTGCCTTGACTTTGCCTCATCACTACTTCGTCGAGGTTAGGCTTGACACTTACCAGTACATGGGGTTGGTTGTACTGATACTGCACTCTGCACTTTCTATGCAGATTTTGGTACCAGCTCGGGTTGATCGAGATTTTGCTATTGGACTGCTATCTGGAGACTCAAGGTAGATCTGTCGGCGTTCACAGACCTTGAAGTCCCCGTTTATCATTCTGTTCTACTATTTCTTTCATTCAGACAGTTGTATTTCTTTCAGACTATTACTTGTAGTAAATTTTAGAATACTTGTGAATTTGACTCCAGATCCGAGTGGTAGTAATGGATACAGTCTTTATATTATTCCGCACTTATGATATTTCATCTTGGCTAATTATTGTTATTTACCGAATGGAAATAAGGATTTAGTTTAATGATTCTCTAACGTCGACTTGCCTAGCAAATGAAATGTTAGGCGCCATCATGGTCCCGACGGTGGGAATTCCGGGTCGTGACAGCGATGGTCGCAATTGCAAACAAGAGTTTGCAATTGCACTACCTGCATGTGGGTAAAAGGGGGGTAAATCGGAACTTAGCTCATTTTACACTATTTCTCAACCCCAAACACCCTAGAGGTGATTTTTGAAGAACATTTTCTTCTGGAATTCATTGTTAAGCAACTCTAATCCACTTTATTTAATTCCCTATTACTTTTCATGACTTTTTAACACTAAATGTAGGAATTTCATGGTAGAAATTAGGGATTTGGGTAAAATTTAGGGGCTTTGTAAAATTGGGATTTATGACCCCAAATTTAGGTCGGATTTCAAAATAAATCACATAACCTAGCTCGGGGGTGAATGGGTAATCGGATTTTTATCCGAATTTCCGATTTTGACCAAGCGGGTCCCGGAGTTGACTTTTGTTGACTTTTTCAATTTTTATCAAAGATTGAACCTTTTTTCTTCGTGGATAGTTTCTAAAGCTTATTTTGAATTGTTTGAATGATATTTGGCTAGATTTGGTTTGTTAGGACGCTTGTTCGAAAAAAAGTGTCGTGGTTGATAGTTGAGTTGGTTGCGCAAACAAGTAAGTGTCGTTTCTAACTTTGACTCGAGGGGTTTAGGACTTATTGGTCTATTTGTTATGTGAATTAAGTGGGAAAATGGCGTATATGCAAGATGACAAGTATATATGCGTCGTCATGGGATTAAAGAATGCGAGGTTGGGATATTTACCTTTATGTCATCACTTACTCCATGTCATTTCTTGTTATGTGCTTTGATTGCTACATAAGTTTACTTGTTACCTGATATTTACTTGTTACTTATTTTGATTTATTCATATCTCGCTCAATATCTGCTTACTTGCTATATGTTCCTACATGTATTAATTGTATAACTTCAGTGCTTCATGTTTAACTTGCTTTCACTGACTTTGCATTACTTGTTGCATTTTACTATGTTTTTCCAATTTCTATGAGTTCTTAAGCTATTCTTGCATTGGTGATTATTATAGAATTACAAATACGAGGTATTGGTTATTCTCTGTTGTACTGGTAGTTCCTCGATGTTCTATATGATTTATTCTACTTTCGCGTTGAATACGACTGTCTAAATATAATAAGAATAAAGATAAAGATAACAGGAAGAGAACTTCAAAGACTGCGGATGACATGGCTACCTCGTAGTCTCCCAAACATTGGTGCAACTCAAGCCTGGAAATCACCTCGACCGGATGTAGCTGTAGTATGAGTACCACCGACCCAATGTACTCAATAAGTAACAACACTAACCTTCGCTTGAAAGCAGTGAAGAGCTCATACCAACAATTCAAATATGAATACCAATGACCGGTAACCGTTTAGAATATAAGGATAAATCGTATAAACAATAGCTCAATAGTATCGAGCTCAATTTGGGGTCAATTATCAGATAGCATGAGGAATGTACATATCTATGCCTATATGTCAGGTATTCATGTCAATCAACAGTATCATAGAGGATCTATCAAGAATATTTACACTTAGCACTGTACGGGTTCCTGGCATAACTTCCCATCATCAAGTACATATGTGAAATATTGCGCCTGCGCCCACTGCTGACATGTCAGACTCCGGAGAGGCAGATTCTACCCAAGTGCTAATTATAATCATTTGGCCCAATAATAAGGCCTGGCATCACCCAAAAAATATTATACTCATCCCAATATGGGTCTGGCATACACGTCACCTCAAAATCATTTCCAAACCGGCTCTAAGGCCAAAACTCAGTCATTTACTGTTCAAGTCTGAGATAAACACATCTCAAATACTCAGTTGAACACTTTTACCCTTAAGCGGTATCAATAACATATGAGAAATCAAATAAGAAATACTGAGACAGAAATATCATACACGGATATAGTATCATGACCGATAACACGCGTGCAAATAAGGTATATAACTCAGAAACAACAAGAATAGCCCTATCAAGTCTCAAATAGTTAGCACATAGCCTAGACATGATATCTAACATGATTCACGATTCAAACAATCAAACAAGTAGAGGGAATGTGGGGGGACATGATATGATAGCAAAACAAGCCCAGTAATAGACTAAAGGCCTCCCCCGACCATGAACAAACCGGTGCACGTACACACGTCTGTCGCCAAGCACGTACGTCACCTTATTAGCTTTCACATAACATAGTTCTCATGGTTAAATACCCTTAAATCCAACTTTGGATGTGTTACGTACCTCAAAACACACAAATCACAACTCCAACAAGCCCTTCCCACGTGTTCTGCCTCCAAACGATTCGCATCTAGTCACAAATAACTCAATATCAACAAATAATATCATAGAAAACAATGTCAAATAATAAATTTTTGATCTTTATCAAAATCAAATAATCAACCCAAAACGTAAACCCTGGCCGGGACCACACCTCAGAACCCAAACAAATTCACAAAATCCGAATACCCATTTAATGATGAGTCCAACAATACCAAAATCATCCAATTTGGAACCCAAATCCATCTTCAAACGTCCAGTTTTCATTTTTGAAATGTTTCCACAAAATTCCCCATTTCTTTACTTTAATTCACTAAATAAATGATAAAAACAAGGATGGAATCATGATAAATGAAAAAACCCGAGTCAAAAACACTTATCCTGATCCAAGACGTGAAAATCCCCTCCAAAATCGCCCAAAACCGAGTTCTACAACTCAAAATATGAAAATAACACTCTAACCCCCGATCTGGGTTTTTAAATCTGCTCAGGTGCTCCTCCTTTGCGAACGCGGAAAATGCCTCGCGTTTGCGAAGCACAAAAAATTCTAGCTGACAAATCCTCTTACGTGAACACGATAGCCCAGTCACGAAAGCGATGATCAAACACCATAAAGCTTCGTGATCACGTTCTAGGCCTCGCGATCATGATGAATAAATGCCTGCCACCCCTGGCCTTTACTCCCTTCTACGCGAACACGACATACATCACGCATTCGCGATGCACAACCTACTAGAACCTTCGTGAATGAGTCCCAAGTCTCGCGAACACAATGATCAAATTCCATCAGTCACCCAAAGAATCTTCGCGATCGCGAGCCTACCCTCGCGAATGCGCATAAGGAAAACATATACTAGCAAATCAGCAGTCCAACAAGTCCAAAATGAAGCTGAACTTGATACGAACCAGACCCGAGGCCTCTGAGACCCCTTCCAAACATAGAAACAGGTTCTAAAACACAATATGAACTTTGTTGAATCCTCAAATCACATCAAAATCACGAATCGCACCCAATTCCAGCTTAATGAACAAATGAATTTCCAACTTCTAAAACTAATATCGATTCATACAAAATCAACTCCGATTGACCTCAAATTTTGTACACAAGTCATAAATGGCACAACGGACCTACTCCAACTCCGAAAACCAAAATCTGAGCTCAGTATCAATAAAGTCAACTCTCGATCAAACTTTCCAACCTTCTAAACCTTCAACATTCAACTTTCGCCAATTAAAGCCTAAACGGCCTACAGACCTCCAAATCAATATATAGACATACACCTAAGTCCAAAATCACCATACAAAGCTATCAGAACCATCAAAACTCTATTTCGGAGTCGTCTACATAAAAGTCAAACACTCTTTCAACCTAAGACTTCAAACTTGAGACTAAGTGTCCTAATTTACTCCGAAACCTCACCAGAACCAATCCAACCACCCCTGGAAGTCACACAACCATAATTAAGCACAAAAGAATCAATCCATAGGGAAACGGGTCTACAACACACAAAACAACCAACCGGGTCATTACATTCTCCCCCTCTTAAACAAATGTTCGTCTTCGAACGAGTCTAGAATCATACTTGGAGTCTCGAATGGGTGTGGATATTTGCTCTGCATCTCCCGCTCAGTCTCCCAAGTATCCTCCTCGACTGGCTAGCCTCTCCACTTAATTTTCACTAAGGCTATATTCTTTGATCTCAACATTCGAACCTGCCGATCCAAAATGGCCATCGGCTCCACATCACAAGTCAAATCCCCATCTAACTAAACCGTGCTGAAGTTTAACACATGAGATGGATCACCATAATGCTTTCGGAGCATAGAAACATGAAAAACTAGGTGAACAATCGATAGACTAGGTGGAAATGCAATCTTGTAGGCCACCTCTCCAATCCTCTCAAGCACCTTAAAAAGGCTAATATACCGAGGCCTCAACTTGCCCTTCTTCCCATATCTCAAACATACCTTCTCTCCTACCATATAGGAAACATAACTAACCTTCTGATCAGCGTAACTCTTCTGTCTAGACTCTTTTGTACGAAGTCGATCCTGAATCAACTTCACTTTCTCTAAGGCATCCTGAACCAAATCAGTACCCATCAACCTAACCTCTCCCTACTCAAACCAACCAACTAGAGAATATAAAGCCTCATAAGGAGCCATCTGAATACTCGATTTGTAGACATTGTTGTAGGCAAACTCTGCAAGTGGTAGAACTGATCCCTAGAATGCCCGAAATCCTTAACTCAAGCGCATAACATATCCTTTAAGATCTTAATAGTGTGCTTGGACTGTCCATCAGTTTGGGGTGGAATTTTGCACTCAACTAAACCTGTGTGCCCAACTCTCATGACACTCGCACGCCATGAATACGAACAATCTCACGGATATAGATCTGAGACAGCCGCTCTGAAGAATATGTAGTCACAGTTGGAATGAAATGTGCAGATTTAGTAAACCGGTCCATAATCACCCAAACTGTATCAAATTTCATCAAAGTCCGTGGGAGTCCAACAATGAAGTCCATGGTAACATGCTCCCATTCCCAATCGGGTATCTCAAGTCTCTGAAGCGAATCGCTTGGCCTCTGATGCTCGTACTTCACCTGCTAACAGTTCAAGCACCAAGCCACATACTTCACTATATCCTTCTTCATTCTTCTACACTAATAGTGTTTTCTCGAGTCCTAATACTTCTTAGCAGTACCTACATGAATGGAATACCGCAAACCGTTGGCCTCCTGAAAAATCAACTCATCCAACCCATCCATATTGGGCACACAAATCTAACCCTGTATCTACAATACCCCATCATCTCCAAGAGAAACCTCCTTGGCAGCACTGTGCTACATCGTGTCCTTAAGGAAAAGAAAATGAGGGTCGTCATACTAATTCTCTATGATGCACTCATAGAAAGAAGGCCGAGAAACCACGCAAGCTAGAACCCGACTAGGCTTCGAAACATCTAACCTCGAGAACTGATTGGCCGAGTCCTGAACATCTAATGCTAGAAGTCTCTAAACAATTGGAATATATGCAAGGCTACCCATACTCACAGCCCTTTTGCTCAAGGCATCGGCCACCACATTGGCCTTCCTATGATGATACAAAATGGTGATATCATAGTCCTTTAACAGCTCCAACCATCTCAGCTGCCTCAAGATCGGATCCTTTTGCTTAAACAAGTGTTGTAGACTCCGATGATCTGTAAATATATCACAAGACATGCCATAGCTATAATGCCTCCAAATCATCAATGTATGAACAATGGCTGCCAACTCTAATCATGAATGAGGTAGTTCTTCTCATGGGGCTTCAACTGGCATGAAGCATAAGCAATCACCATACCCTTCTGCATCAAGACACACACAATACTAATCCAAGAATTATCATAATAAATCGTATATACACCTGATGCTGAAGGCAAAACTAGAACTGGAGATGTGGTCAAGGAAATCTTGAGATTCTGGAAGATCTCCTTACACTTATCAGACCACCTTAATGGGGAACCCTTCTAGGTCAATCTAGTTAAAGGTGCTGTAATGGATGAGAAACCCTCCACAAAAAGGCGATAATATCTGGCCAAGACAAGAAAACTCTGAATCTCTGTAGCTGAAGACGATCTGGACCAACTCTAAACTGCCTAAATCTTGTTCGGATCCACCTTGATCCCCTCACTGGACACCACGTGCTCCAAGAACGCCACAAAAGCAAGACAATACTCACATTGGATAATTTAGCATAATGCTTCTTCTCCCTTAAGGTCTGGAGTACAACCCTAAGATGTTGCGCATGATCCTCCTGGTTATGTGGGTACACCAGTATATCATCAATGAATACTATGTTAAGAGAATCAGGATATGGGTGGAATACACTATTTAGCAGATGCATAAATGTTGTTGGGGCATTGGTCAGCCCAAAAGACATTACAAGAAACTCTAAGTGACCATAGTAGGTCCTGATTGTCATCTTCAGAATATCAGAATCTCGAATCTTTAACTAGTGATACCGAGACCCCAAATCAATCTTAGAGAGCACTTTATCACCCTGAAGCTGGTCAAATAAGTCATTAACGCGCGGTAGAGGGTACTTGTTCTTAATTATAACTTTGTTTAACTGCGTGTAATCAATGTACATCCGCATAGTACCATCCTTCTTCTTTAGAAACAGAACCGGTGCACCTCAAGGTGACACACTAGGCCTAATTAATCCCTTATCAGGTAGCTCCTGAAGTTGTTCTTTCAATTCCTTCAACTCTGCTAGTGCCATACGATACGGGGGAATAAAGATGGGTTGAGTGCCCGGTATCGAGTCAATACCAAAATTAATGACTCTGACGGGTGGCATGCTCGGTAGGTCTACAAGCAACATATCCAAAACGTCTCTCACCACCAAAACAGACTCAATGGTAGGAGTATCAGCACTAACATCCCTCACAAAGGACAAATATGCCAAACATCCCTTTCCAACCTTTCGTTGGGCCTTCAAATATTAAATCACTATACTGGGAACATGGTCCATAGAACCTCTTCACTCAACCCTAGGAAATCCCGAATTCGCTAATGTCATGGTCTTAGCATGATAATCCATAATACCATGACATGTTGACAACCAATCCATGCCTAAAATCACGTCAAATAACCATGCTAAATAGTAAAAGATAAGATCTTATCTCTAATCCCCCAATAGTCACCATACACAACCGATATACATAGTCCACAAAAATAGAATCACCCACTGGTATAGATACATGAACATGTGTAACTAAGGAATCACGGGGCATATCGAAATACTGAATAAAGTACAGTGATACATATGAATAAGTGGAACCAGGGTCAAATAATTTGGAAGCATCCCTATGGCATACTGAAACAATACATTTGATCATTGTATCTAAAGAAACTGCCTTTAGCCTGGTGGGAAAAGCACAGCATCGAGCCTGACCACCACATGTCTGACCTCTCCCTCTGGGACATCCTTGATATGTATGACCTCTACCCCGAGCTGGCTGAGCGGGTGGTGTAGCAACTGGTGGGGGATCATAGATAGGCCTCCCTATTGCACTGGATCTCTATAGTGACGAGGACAATACTTCCTCACATGCCTCAATGCTCCACAATAATAACAACCTCGGGCTGGGAATGGTGGTGGGGCCTGCATTAGACCTAGGGACTAGAATAGCCATTAGATGAACCCGGTGTTGACAAACCCTGATCTGATGGATCATGTAATTAACTCTAAGCTAGGAGGGCACTAAAAGATGACTGGCACGGACGAGCATTGTATGAAAAGTGACTAACTGATTCACCATGATGAACCGGACGAGCCATCTGAGCGGGCTTATAAGGATGACCTCTATTGTGATGTGCCTGACCTACATATGAGGTACCACTAAAACCACTAAAACCACGGGGCCTCTTACCCTCCCTATCTTTGTGCTGAAGCCTACGAACAAACTCTAAGCGCCTAGCAAGCTTGACCACCTGGTCAAACCTTGCATCTGTCGCGGCCTGTGGGACAAAACTGTAATATAGGCCATAGTTGAGCCATCAATGAACCTTCTGATCCTCTCTCTCTCTCTCTCTCTCTATTTGGGATCCAACCATATAGCATGAAGGCCCAAATCTGTGAATCACATCTCATACTGGGTCACAGTCATATCTCCCTGGCGTAGCTGCTCAAAATCTCTACGCAGCTCCTCCCTGCAAGTCTATGGGACAAACTTCAATAAAAAGAGAATGGAGAACTCATGCCATGAAAGAGCTATTGCGCCAACTGGCCTGCTCAACTCATAGGTATGCAACCATTTGTAGGCTACCCCTGTCAACGGAAAAGTGGTAAATGTAACTCCACTAGTCTCCAATATACCTGTTGTGTGTAGAATCCACTGACACCAGTCTAGGGAATCCTGAGCATTCTCTAATCCCCCCCCCCCCCCCCCCCCCCCCGCTTAACCCTGGAGGCTTAAGCCTCTCGAACCGCTCCAATCTCTTCTGCTCCTCATCACTCATAGGTGGGAAAACCTCAGCCCGAGCATCAGCAACAACCGGATGGGCTGGTAGTACCCCTGGTGTCTGAAGTCCCTGAGCTACCTACTCTGGAGTACGAGCGGCAGGAGTCTGAGCACCTCCCCCGGCTTGAGAAGTTACTGATGCAGCTAGAATTAAGACTGTCTGAGTCAGGCTCGTGCACACGGTCAAAGTCTAGGCTAAGGCCTCCTAAAGGATTGTGATCACACTGGGCACAGGTGGTTCCTAAACTGGTCCCATCGGCTCAACAACATCTGGTATCTACTCCATAGCTGGAACAACTAGTGGCTCCACAGGTGCTGCTCTAGCTGTAGCACGAGTCGAACCTCATCCTCTACTGTGGCCCCGTCCTATCACGGCCCTAGCTGGTGGTACTGGTGCTCGTCCCCCTAATCTGATCATACATGTCCTCACCATCTACGAGAGAATAGAAAAATAGAAATTTAGATTCCGAAATCAACAAATCCGCATGACTAGAGTACAAAAAAGTGAAGTATCTTAATAGTTCGGTAGCCTCTCGAAGATATTAAACTTGCTCGTAACTCGTGAGACCTAAGTAACCTAGTGCTCTGATACCAACTTGTTATAACCCCACATTCACAAGTCGTGATGGTACCTAGCCCAACCCGCTAGGTAATCCAACAATCACACGATATCAATGAAAATGAAATAACATGGTCTAATAACTCAACAACAAAGAATACCATAAAATATCTGAGAATGAAATCAAAATGCCACTACATCACCCCAAAATCTGGTGTCAACAAGTACACGAGCACTACAGAATAACAAGGTACAAGCAAAATCATCTAATACAACTGTCTGAATATAAGAACAGTAAAGATAAAGATAATTGGAAGAGAACTTCAAGGACTGCGGATGATATGGTAGCTACCTCGTAGTATCCCAAAAGTTGGTGCAACTCAAGCTTGGAAATTACCTCAACCAGATGTACCTGGATCTACGCGTGAAGTGCAAAGTATAATATGAGTACAATCGACCCAATATACTAAATAGGTAAGAACACTAACCTTGGGTTGAAAGCAGTGACGAGCTTAGAACAACAATCCAAATACCAATATCAATAGCCGGTAACAGTTCAGAATATAAGGAGATATTGTCGAAATAGTAGCTCAATAATATCAAGTTCAGCTTGTTCTCATTTTTGTAATTTAGACATGCTTTCAAGTATAACAGTTAAAGTCCAACACAGATAAAGCATGTCAATTATCAGATTACATAAGGAATGTACATCTCTATGCCTACATGTCAGGTATACATGTCAATCAACAGTATCACAGAGGATCCATCAAGAATATTTACACTTAGCACTGTACAGATGCCTAGCATAACTACCCATCATCAAGCACATATGTGAAATACTGTGCCTGCGCCCACTGTTGGCATGTCAGACTACGGAGTGGCTGATCCTACCCAAGCACTAATTATAATCATTTAGCCCAATAATAAGGCCTGGTGCACGCATAGTCCCAAAAACAATAACACTCAGTCCAATATGGGCCTGTACGCCTCACCTCAAAATCAATACCACACTAGCTCTAAGGCCCAAACTCAGTTATTTACAATTCAAGTCTCAGATAAACACATCTCAAATACTCAGTTTAACAGTTTTGCCGTTAAGCGGTTTCAACAATATGTGAGGAATCAAATAAGAAATACTGAGATGGATATATCATACAGATATAGTATAATGACTGAGAACATGTGTGCAAATAAGGTATATAACTCAGAAACAACAAGAATAGCCATATCAAGTCTCAAACAATTAGCACATAGCCTAGACATGATGTCTAACATGATTCACAGTTCAAATAATCAAACAAGTAGAGGGAACGTGCGGGGGAGGGGGGGGAGATGACATGATATGATAATAAAACAAGCTCGAAAATAGCCTAAAGCCCTCTCCTAACCATAAACAAACAGGTGCGCGCACACACGCTTGTTACCAAGCGCGTATGTCACCCCAATATATTTCACATAACGTAGTTCTCAAGGTACAATACCATCAAATTAGAGATTAAATGTGTTACTTACCTCAAAACGCGCAAATAACAACTCTAACAACCCCTCCTGACGTGTATCTGCCTCTAAACGATTCGAAACTATTCACAAACAACTCAATATCAACAAATAATACTGTAGGAAGCAACTTCAAAAAATAAAGTTTCGATCTTTATCAAAATCAAAAAGTCAACCCAAAACCTCAACCTTGGGCCCGCACCTCAAACCCCAACAAAATTCACAAAAAATGAACAATCATTCAATTATGAGTCCAACCATACCAAACCCATCCAATTCCGACCTCAAATAGACCTTCAAACCTCAATTTTTTCATTTTTGAAAAGTTTCCACAAAATCCCCCATTTCTTCACTTTAATTCGCCAAATAAACGACAAAAACAAGGTCATGATAAATGAACAAACCCAAGTCAAAAACCCTTACCCCAATCCAAGACGTGAAAATCCCTCCAAAATTACCCAAAATCGAGCTCTAAAACTCAAAATATGAAAATAATACTCTAACCCTCGATTTGGGTTTTTAAATCTTCTATGGTGCTCCTCCTTCACGAACGCAGACGATGCCTCATGTTCGCAAAGCTCAAACATGTCTAGATAACAAATCCTCCTATGTGAATGTGACAGCCCAGTCACGAACGCGATAACCAAATGCCATAAAGCTTCGCGATCGCGTTCCAGGCCTCGCGATCGCGGTGAATAAATGCCTGCCACCCCTGGGTCTTACCTCCCTTCTACGCAAACACGACTTACATCACGCGTTCATGATGAACAACATACCATAACCTTCGTGAATACATCACAAGTGTCGCAAATGCGATGCACAAATTCCACAAGTTACCCAAAATCGCTTCACGATCGGGACCCGTCCCTCATGAACGCATATAAGGAAACCAGATAAAAGAAAATCACCAATCCAACAAGACTAAAATGAAGCTGAACATGATCTGAATCACACCCAAAGCCCTCGGAAACCCATCCAAACATACCACAGGTCCTAAAATATAATACCAACTTAGTCGAAGCCAAAAATCACATCGAAATCACGAATCGCACCCCAATTCAGGCTTAAATATCTCATCATACCCGTAAGTCCAAAATCAAGATATAAAACTATCGGAATAATTAAAATACCATTTTGGAGTCGTCTACACAAAAGTCAAACTTCTGTCAACTCTTTCAACTTAAGCCTTCAACCTTGGGACAAAGTGTCCCAATTCACTCTAAAACCTTCTTATATACAACCACCCCGGTAAGTCACATACCCATAATTAATCATAGAAGAAGCGATAAATGGGGAAAATGGGCTACAATATGCAAAATGATCGGCCGAGTCATTACACATTTATATGAGTTTCTACTTTATCTATATTTTTGTATTCTAATATAAGTATTCGTACAGGTTTGTTGTGAGTATCTTGTCATAGCCTTGTCACTACTTCGTCGAGGTTAGGCTCGGCACTTACAAAGTATATGGGGTTGGTTGTACCCATGCTACACTTCTGTACTTATCGTGAAGATCCTCATATTAGTCTCATCGGCGCGTTGAGGAGTTTTGCTCGGATTGAATTGCTGAGGAGACTTGAGGTAGAGTTGTTGGCACTCGCAGTCCCTGAAGCCCCCTTTTGTTCTGTCTTTACTGTTTATTTAGTTTCAAACAGTTAAATTTCATTCAGACCATACTTTGTAGTATTCTAGTTGCTCATGTACTGGTGACGTCGGATTTCTAGGATTAGTCTAGACCGTATTATGTTATGGATTTATCTTATGTATTTCAGTTTTGCCAAATGTTAATTATCATTACTCTGTTATAAATTGTTTAAAATAGTTAAGTAATTAGCTAATGTTGGATTGCCTAGCAAGTGGATGTTAGGCAGTATCATAGCCCACGGTTGAGATTTCATGTTGTGACAAGTTGGTATTAGAGAATGAGGTTGCCTAGGTCTCCCGATTTATGAGCAACCATAGTAGAGTCTAGAGGATCGCTACGGGGACACCTGTACCTTTCTTCTAAAGGTTATAGAGCTTAGGAAATGTCACTCCTTTCTTTCTCTATCATGCGACTTTATTCTATCATTGAAGTTTGAACCATTCTACTCTTGTTACTTCACAGATGGTGAGGACACGCATAATATCGACATTCAGGCAGGAGCCGGAGCCCTCAGCTACAGCCACTACAGGGGTAGGGGTAGGGGCTAAGGTAGGGGCTGAGGCAGTTCTCATCCTAGAGTACGTATCAGCACCTATTGCAGAGCCTCAAATCGAGCAAGAGGAGGATATCCTTGTTCAGATTGTATCAGTTGGACCATCTCAGGTCTCGGAGGGGTTCAATGCCACTCCCGTACTTCAGGACACCATAATCCCCTTAGTGGGCCTTATGGAGAGTGTGTCCCAAGTCAGGGTATTTCCTATGGCACCAGTTGTCTCCCAGGCTGGGGGGAGAAGCTCAGACTCCCGCCCCTCACACTCCTGAGCAAATAGATCCCATATATCAAACTCTGGCGGTTCCACTAATTTGAGTAGTACAACCTGCTATTGCTACACAGTCCGGGGAGAGACCCGCTATGTTGCTAGAGGGGCTGAAGTGGCTGGACAAGTTTACCGAGATTTTTCCTTTTCATTTTAGTGGTATACCTTCTGAGGACCCGCATGATTACTTGGATCGTTGCCATGAGGTGATGCACAACATGAGTATTATGGTGTCCAATGGAGTCAACTTTATAGTGTTTCAGATGACTAGTTCTGCCAAGAGATGGTGGTAGTACTATGTTCGAGGAAGAACAGCATGTTCGCCTCCACTCACTTGGGATCATTTTTCACAGTTATTCTTAGATAATTTTATCCCTTTTACTATAAGAGAGGACTACTGCATCCAGTTTGAGTGTCTACAGCAGGGTAGCATGACTGTTACCTAGTATGAGACAACATTTGTGGACCTATCTCCCCATGCAGTTATCTTGATCCCTACTGATAGGGAGAGGATGAATGGCCTTACTTATGATATCTTGTTATAGATGGCTAGAGATACTAAGGATGATATTTCTTTCAAACGGGTTGTACAGATTGGTAGACGGATCGAAAGGGTTTGTGGTCAGGGCGAAGAGGTGATATTTGGGAAGAGGCCTCGTCATTTTGGTGGTTTCAGTGGTGCCCCATCTGGAGGTAGAGCTTTATTTGGTGCAGACCATCCACACAAGCCGGTTCAGTCAGCGATTTAGTAGCACACGGTGCTTTGGGCAGTCGTGGTTCTTATGGGTCTCATCCCGAACAATCAGTATTCAGCACAATGCCAGCTTCTATTAGTGCACCACCGCTACAGAGTTACTACAGTGGTCATTCGATCATCGTGGATCATCTCAGGCTCAGCAGTTAGTCCAGCTGCATGGTTGCTTTGGGTGAGGCAATATAGGTCATATCAGTAGGTATTGTACTAGATTGAGGAGCAGCAGGGCACGTGTGCCATAATTCCGACATTGGTTGCCGCACCGCTTGTTCAACCAGCTAGAGACAGGGGCCAGGCAGCTAGTGGTAGTGGTCAAGTCGTATGAGGTGGAGGCCAGCCAGTTAGAGGTCGTCCGAGAGGCGGAGGTCAGAGTAATGGGGCTCAGCCCCATTTCCATGCATTCCCATCTAGATCTGAGGCAGAATCGGATGCCATCATCACATGTATTATTCCAGTTTGCCATAGAGATTCATCATTTCTATTTTATCTGGGTTCCACTTATTCATATATGTCATCCTATTTTGCTTCATATTTGGATTATCTCGTGATTCTTTGAGTGCTCCTTTTTATGTGTCTACACCTGTTGGGGATTCTTTTATGGTAGACCATGTATATCATGCTTGTTTGGTAACTATCGGGAGCTATAATACTAGGGTAGACCTTCTACTACTCGATATAGTGGATTTTAACATGATCTTAGGCATGGATTGGTTGTCACTTGATCACGCTATTTTGGACTTTCACGCCAAGACTGTGTTGCCTCTATTAGAGTGGATAGGGAGTCCTGGATATCTACTAGCAGGCTCATTTCATATGTGAAGGCTCGGTGTATGGTTGAGAAGGGATGTCTGGTATATTTAGCCTATATCCATGATCCAAATTCAGAGGTTCCTTCCATGGATTCGGTACTAGTTGTGCGTGAGTTCCCAGAGGTGTTTCCTACGGATTTGCCGAGGATGGCACCCGACAAAGATATTGACGTCTGCATTGACTTGGTTCAGGGCACTTAGCCTATTTCTACCGCACCATATCATATGGCCCTAGTTGAGTTGAAAGAATTGAAAGAGCAGTTGCAGGATTTGCTTGATAAGGGATTCTTTAGACCGAGTGTCTTGCCTTGGGGTGCACCGGTGTAGTTTGTGAAGAAGAAGGATGGAATGAAGAGGATGTGTATAGATTATCGGCTGTAGAACAAAGTAACTATCAAGAACAAGCATTCGTTTCCGATGCGTGATGACTTATTTGACCAACTTTAGGGTGCCAAGGTATTTTCTAAGATTTACTTGAGATCAGGCTGCCATTAGTTGAAGATTAGGATATCAGATGTCCGTAAGACAGCTTTTCGAAATCGGTATGGTCACTACGAGTTCTTAGTGATGCCATTTGTCTTAACAAATCCCCAGCAACCTTTATGGATTTCATGAACTGTGTGTTCAAACCCTCTCTGGATTCTTTTGTGATCGTCTTTATTGATGATATTTTGGTTTAACCCCACAATCGAGAGAAGCATAAGCAACATCTGTGGATCGTACTTCACACTCTGAGGGATCGTCAATTGTATGCCAAGTTTCCGAAGTGTGAGGTCTGGTTGGACTCGGTTGGCTTTTGGGCCATATTGTATCTTTCGAGTGCATTAAAGAGGATCCTAAGAAGATTGAGGCAGTTGAGAACTGGCCTAGACCTAATTCAGCTACAGAGATGCGGAGCTTCTTGGGTTTGGCGGGTTCTTATCGCCGGTTCATGGACAAAATTTAATCTATCTTAGCCCTATTGACCAAGTTGACCCATAAGGGTACTCGTTTCAGATGGTCCGACGAGTGTCAGTTGAGCTTCCAGAAGCTCAAAACTACATTGATTATAGATCCAGTGTTGGTATTGCCTATAGTTTCGGGATCTTACACAATGTATTGTGATGCATCGCGTATTGGGCTTGCTACGGTATTGATGTAGGATGATAGGGTGATTTCCTACGCGTCTTGACAGTTGAAGGTTCATGAGAAGAATTACCTCATGCATGATTTAGAGTTGGTAGCCATTGTTCATGCGCTGAAGATTTGGAGACACTATCTATAATACATTCCATTAAGGTCTATACCGACAATCAGAGTCTCCAGCACCTATTCAAGTAGAAAGATCTTAATTTGTAGCAGCGGAGATGGTTAGAGTTGTTGAAAGACTATGATATCACCATATTATATCATATGAGGAAGGCCAATGTAGTGACTGATAAATTGAGTAGGAAAGTGGAGAGCATGGGTAATTTTGCATATTTACCGGTAGTGGAGAGGCCGCTAGCGATGGATGTTCAGGCCTTGGCCAATCGATTTGTGAGATTTGATGTTTCAGACATGTTATTTACTTGTTACTTATTTTGATTTATACATTTTTACCTCAATATTTGCTTACCTGCTATATGTTCTTAATTTTATTAATTGTATAACTTCATTGCTTTATGTTTAACTTCCTTTCATTGACTTTACATTATTTGTTGCACTTTACTATATTACGCCGATTTATTTCAGTTCTTTAGCTATTGTTGTATTCCCGATTTGTAAAGAATTAGAAAATACAAGGTATTGGTTATTCTCTGTTGTACTTGTAGTTCCTTGATGTTTTGTATGCTTTATTCTCCTTTCGTGTTGAGATTTCCATTACTGGCTATGTTGAGTTGTTTATGTTAATGTAATGACCCGGCCAATAATTTTGTATACTATAGCCTTGTCCCCCTATTTATTGCCTCTTCTATGTGCATTTGTGGTTATGTTACTTGTCGGGGTGGTTGATACGATGTGTTTTGACAAAGGTTGAGAGGTTTGACCAATAGTTGACTTTATTGATATCGAATTCAAATTTTGGTTCAGAGAGTTGGAATAGGTATGTTGTGTCATTTGTGACTTGTGTACAAAAGTTGAGATCATTCGGAGTTGATTTGATACGGTTCGGCATGAGTTTTACAAGTTGGAAGTTTGTTAGTTTTATTAGGCTTGAATTAGGGTGTGATTTGTGGTTTTTATGTTGTTTGATGTGATTTGAGGTTTTGAGTAAGTCTGTATTTTGTTTTAGAACTTGTTGGTATGTTTGGATGGGGTCCTGGGGGCCTCTACTATGATTCGGATGAGTTGCGGATCATGTTTGGACTTAGAGGAATTGCTGGAGGAAATCTGTCTTCTGGTGTTTTGGCACCTACGGTGGACCTGCGGCCTCTTGTGCGTAGATGCGAGCTTGGCTTGGCTAGGGGAAAGGTCGCAGAGGCACAATGTTTTCCATAGAAGCCGATGCGCTTTTGCGAGTGAGGGTCCATATGAGCGGAGTTTGGCTGGAGCTGGGAGGAGCATAGGTGCGAGGTATTTCCCACATCTCCGAGTCCGCAGATACAGGCACGTGAGCGCAGAAGCGAGAGTGGGCGGAGGCATGGATCATAGAAGCGGACCCGTAGGTTAGGAAAGGGGATCGCAAGTGCGCAAGGTCGGGAGTTAAGTGAGTTCCACAAAAGAAGAATTTGGACCGCAAAAGCGGCGTCGAAGGTGCGACCAATTGAGCCGCATGTGCGAGAATTACTGGGTATAACAAATAAACAACAGTTTGGGGAATTGTTCTCATTGTCGTTTTTGTGGAGATCAGCTAAACGCAATTTTTGGGGGACTTTTTTCTACAATTGAAGAAGTAAGTGAAGTTTAATCACTTTTGATGTTAGATATTGATTACCCACTAATTATTATGCCTAATTTATGCGAATGTGAATTACAATTTGGGAATTTTAGGCTATGTTATTGGAGAGTGACATTTTTGAGGGTCGATTGCTAGATGGAATTAGATGAAATTAGTATGGTTGGACGCGTAATTTCATGGATATTCAGAATTTGTGAATTTTGTCGGATGCGGGGTGCGGACTCGGGGTTGACTTTACATATTTGATTCAAAACATTAGCTTTATCATTTGGACTTGTTTCTGATGATTTTATTATGATATTAAGTTTCTTTGGCTAGATTTGAGTTGCTCGGAGGCCGATTCGCGAGACAGGGGCTTGTTTGAGTATTGATTTGCACATTTTGAGGTAAGTAACATTTCTAAACATAGAATTGAGGGTACTTATTCCTAGGGACTATGTTATTTATGATGTATTGGGGTGACGCACATGCTAGGTGACGGGCGTGTGGGCGTGCACCGGAGTAGTTGTGATCAGGGTTGACTTTTAGACTATGTAGTTTTCATATCTTATTTTATCAATGTTTTTCCTTACTTGCTGGATTATCTGAGCTATGATTCATGTTAGAAATCATGTTTAGGCTGTGGTTATTTGGTTGAGACTTAATGTGGCTATTTCTATTGTTTTGGGCTACCTGTCTTAGTTTTAATTATACACTCTATCATAATTCTTCATTTTCATATAATATCTCAATCTTTGTTCATCTTTCTTTGTTACATCGCACGTTGTTGTTGTTATTGTTGTTACATTTGTGGTGTTGTTGGGATGAGTAATATGAGATTGTGAGTTGTTGATACTTGAGAGGTTGATGATTGAGGTGGGCCTTAGACCCATGTTGAGAGTGTTATTTGGCTAGGGTTGCATGCTGCAGTAGGCCTTATTGGCTTTATTATTATTTGGATCGAGCTGCATGTCGCAGTAGGATATATTGGCTTTTGATTAGCACTTAGGCAGGATCCACCCTCCAGAGTCTGACATACCAGCAGTGAGTGCAGACACATGTGCTTTGGTGAGGGGCATTGATGCCAGGCACCCGCATGGTGATGCGTGATTGTGTGTGTATGTGATGATATGGGCATTTGAAACAGACACGGAGTATGCTGAGAGTGAGAACACTTGGGGATACCACCGTGAAATCATTCACTTTACATGTATATTTGACATGTAGGCATAAAGATGTATCATTCCTCATGCTAGCTGGTAAATGAAATGTTTTTATCAGTGTTGGGCTTAAATTGTTATACTTGAAAAAATGCCTAAATTCATGTAAGGTAAACGAACTAATTATGATAATTCCTTTGAGTTACTTATTGTTATTGTCATCATTATATTTGTGTTGTCATTAACATTGATATTTGACCGTCTTCTTTTGAGCTCGTCATCGCTTTTAGCCCAAGGTTAGTTTTGTTACTTATTGAATGCATGGGGTCGGTTGTACTCATACTACACTCTTCACTTTGTGTGCAGATCCAGGTATATCTGGACGTGGTGATTGCTAGAGCCGTGTTGGTATCAGTACTTGGGTGACTTCAAGGTAGCTGTTATTTTTTCCGCAGGAGTTAACTCTCTTTTCCTTATTTCTCTTATTACTGTTATATTGTCCATATAGTTATATTGAGGATTTGGTTGTATATTGTTATTCAGTAATGCTCATCTACTCATTGACACCAGATTGTTGGGATGGTTGTAGCAGTATTGTTATGGTTTTCACTAGATGATTATGATATTTTCGTTGTTAAATTTATTAAACCATGTTTATTAAAATTCATACTTATTATGCAACTGTTGGCTTGCCTGGAAAGTAGTGTTAGGCACTGTCACAACTCCAGTAGGAGTTGGGTCATGACAAGTTGATATTAGAGAACTAGCTTGCTTAGGTCTCATGGGTCATAAGCAAGTTTAGTAGAGTCTTGAGGATCGGTACGGAGACGTCTGTAATTATCTTTGAGAGGCTGCCAAACTGTTAGGAAACTTCACTTTCTTGCATTCTTGTCGTGCTGCTATTTCCAAAGTTTGAAACTTGACTCTTCTATTCTCTTACAGATGGTGAGGACATATGCGACCGGATTAGGTGAACGGCCACCAGTACCTCCTGTTAGGGCCGCGAGAGGCCAGGACCGCAGTAGAGGTCAAGGTAAGGCTCGTACTACAACCAGAGCAGCACCTCTAGAGCAACCAGTTGCTCCATCTGAGGAGCAGATTCCAGCCACCTTGAGTCGGTGGGACCTGCCCAGGCACCAATAGTACCTATTGTTATTCCTAGCCTTTGAGAGGCCTTGGCCCAAATTTTGAGTGTATGCACGAGCCTAGCTCAAGAGGTTTCGGTTCCAGTTGCACCAGCTACCTCTCAAGTTGAGGAATGTTCGCAGACTCCTATCTCCCGTACTCTAGAGCAGCTAGCATGGATCATCAAACACCGGGGGTGTTATTGGTTTATCTGGTTGCTGCTGCTCGGGCCGAGGTTGGCCCACCTATAAGTGATGAGGAGCAGAAGAGGTTGGAGAGGTTTGGGAGGCTTAAGCCTCCACATTTCAGTAAAATAGAGTCAGAGGATGCTCAGGATTTTCTAGATAGGTATCAGCGGATTCTTTATACAACGGGTATTTTGAACAATAATGGGGTTGTATTTACTATATTTTAGTTAACAGGGGCAGCCTACAGATGGTGGCAGGCAAATGAGTTGAGTAGGTCAGCCGGTGTAGCACCATTTATGTAGCATGAGTTCCCAGTTCTCTTCTTAGAGAAGTTTGTTCCACAAACTCGCAAAGAGGAGTTGCATAGAGATTTTGAGTAGCTGCGCCAGGAAGATATATTGTGACTTGGTATGAGATGACATTCGTGGATCTGGCTCATCATGCAGTATGGTTGGTTCCTACTAAGAGAGAGAGATAGAGAGGATCAAGAGGTTCATTGATAGCCTCAGCTATGGCCTATGCTACAGTTCGGCTCGAAAGGCCGAGATAGACGTCAGGTTTGACCAGGTGGTCGAGATTGCTTGGCGTTTGGAGCAGGTTTGCGGGCTTGAGCGTGAGGAGTGGGAAAGCAAGATTCCCTATGATTCAGGTTGTTTTATCGGTACCTCATCTGGACGTCAGTCACATTACAACATAGGTCGTCCTTATAGACCCGCTCAGATGGCTCGACAGGTCCCTCATGGTCCATCAACTAGCCACGGTTCATAAAGTACTCATCCGATTCAGTAATATTTTAGGTCACTCCAGCTCAAAATTCTTACCATGCTCCATCAGTTTAGGTTTCGTTAGTATTGGGTTCTTCCAGTGGATATTCTAGTTCTCAAGGTCCATTTCAGGCCCGTAGCCATCCCTATGTCGGGGGTGCTATAAGTGTGGGGATTTAGGGCATGTGAGAAGGTTTTTCTCCTATTTTATTGGAGGTCCCGTATAGGAGAGAGGCCATGCTATGACTCTCGCACTAGTTACAACACAACCAGCTCAGCCAGTTTAGGGTAGAGGTCGTACAGTTCGAGGTCGCTCTAGAAAGGGAGGTTCGTCGGGTAGTGGTAAGGCTCGACGCTATGCTTTTTCCGCCAAGCAAGAGGCAATTGCTTCTTATTTTATGATCACGGGTATTGTTTCAGCATGTCACAGGGATTCTTTAGTATTATTTGAACCTAGTTCCACTTAATCATATGTGTCATCGTACTTTGCTCGTTATTTGGATATGCCACATGATTCTTTATTTATGTTTGCTCATGTATCTACGCCAGTGGGTGATACTATTATTGTAGACTTTGTTTATCGATCATGTGTGGTGACTATTAGGGGTTGTAAGACCAGAGTTTATCTTTTACCACTTAGCATAGTTGAATTTGACGTGAGTTTAGGCACGGATTGGTTGTTGCCATGGCACGCTATTCTTAATTGTCACGCTAAGAGCGTGACATTGGTAATGTCGGGGTGCGGAGGTTGGAGGAGAGAGGGTTACTGAATTATGTTCCTAGTAGAGTGATTTCACATTTGAAGGCACAACGGATGGTTGAAAAGGATGTTTGGTATATTTGGCGTTCGTGAGGGATGTTAGTGCTGATACTCCTTCCATTGAGTCAGTTCCGGTAGTGAGAGACTTCTCAGAGTATTTCCAACAGATATGTCGGGCATGCCACCTAACAGGGACATTGATTTTGGTATTGACTTGGTGTCGGGCACTCAACCCATCTATATTTCTACGTATCTCATGACACTTATTGCGTTGAATGACTTGAAGCAGGAGTTGTAGGAGCTACTTGATAAGAGCTTCATCAGGCCCAGCGTGTTTCCTTGGGGTGCACCAGTTCTATTTGTGAGGAAGAAGGATGGCACGATAAGGATGTGTATTGACTATAGGCAGCTGAACAAGGTTACTATTAACAACAAGTGCCCACTACCATGCATTGATGACTTATTTGATCAGCTTCACGGTTCTAGAGTGTTCTCAAAGATTGATTTGAGGTTAGGGTATCATCAGTTGAAGATCCAGGATTCAGACATATCGAAGACGGATTTCAAGAGCCGCTATTGTCACTAGGAGTTTCTGGTGATGTCTTTTGGGGCGACCAATACCCCAACAGTTTTTATGCACTTGATGAACAGTGTGTTCCAGCCATATCTTGATTCCTTCGTCATAGTATTAATTGATGATATATTGGTGTACCCATGCATCTAGGAAGATCATGAGCATTACTTGAGGATTGTGGTGTCCAGTGAGAGGATCAAGGTAGATCCGAAGAAGATTGAGGCAGTTTAGAGTTGGCCCAAATTGTCTTCATCTACGAAGAGTCGGATCTTCTTGGGTTTGGCATATTATTATCGTCGTTTTGTGGAGGGTTTTTCATCCATTGTTGCACCACTTACTAGACTGACCCAGAAGAGTGCTCCTTTCAGATGGTGCGACGAGTGGAGGCGAGCTTTCAGAATCTCAAGGCTGCGTTGACACAGCCCCAGTGTTGGTGTTACCTACGGGTTCAGGATCTTACATTGTGTATTTTGATGCATCGCATATTAGGCTTGGTCCGATGCTGATGCAGGACGGTAGGGTGATTGCCTATGCGTCTCGGCAGTTGAAGGTTCATGAGAAGAATTACTTTGTGTAGGACTAAGAGTTGGCAACGATTGTCCACGCATTGAAGATTTAGAGGCACTATATATATGGCATTCCATGTGAGGTCTATACCAACCATCGGGGTCCCCAACACCTGTTAGAGCAGAAGGACCTTCATTTGTGGTAGCTGATATAGTGAGAGTTGCTGAAAGATTATGATATCACCATATTATATCATTTGAGGAAGGCCAATGTGGTTGCCGATGTACTGAGTAGGAAGATTAAGAGAATGGGCATTTTGGCATATTTACCTTGTAAGGCCGAGTAAAAATATCACCTAGAACCCGGGGTTTAGTGGCGCCGAGGTAGAGTAATGTGATTGAGGGTTGTAGAAATTCATCGCAGCAAGCTTTATAGCCACGATACAGACTTTTTAGGTTGAACAGTACGCTGGGTAATTGAAGGAATTATTTTTCAGACCATGGTATGCGGTCCACTATGTGACCGCGGAACCACTTTGTGGACCGCAGATCGGCCGCAGAGTGAAGCAGAACTTGAGCTAATTTTGAGGACCATTATGCGGCCCATTATGCGACCGCATAACAATTTTGCGGGCCGCACAATCCATCGCAGATCCAGCATGAGAAAACTTTGGAAGGAGGTTCTGCGGTCCATTATGTGATCACAGAACTGATATGCGGACCGCAGATCCATTGCAGACCTGTCCGGTCCTGCCTATTTTTGGAGACACCTTCTACGGTACCCTTTGTGGGCCACGTACTTGTTTTGCGTCACAGACCCGGCTTCGTAACGTTTAAGTTTTGGAGAATTTCACACGATCCCATTTTTTATGAAAAAACTTGGGGTTTATTTTGGCTGGTGCTAAATGATATTTTAACTAGAGGAAAGTAGTCTAGAGTGATATGGGGATTCCTAAGATAATTGTTCATCAATCCTTGCTCAAGACTTGGAGAATTCAAAAGACAAAGTCACAAAGTCTTTATCCAAGAGGTAAGGTTGCATGATGTAGTTTTTAATTTCGAGTTTGGGGTAGAATATGGGTAATGGGGAGTGTTATTCTTAGGTATGGGGGTGTTATCTATGCATGTATGTACCAACAAAGTTATGGGAAGGTTGTTGAGCTCAAAAGGGTAGACATTGGGTCGTGGGATGAAGGAATCCACCATAGGACGACTTTGAAATCATAATGCACACCTAGTGCTTGATAAAATGCTTAAGTGAGTTGAACCTATGAATATTTTCCTAATTGTTGTTCAATTTTATCTTGTCTCTAAATAGATCAAAGTTGCTAGGATTTTCAGAACTGTGTATTAATTTAAGAAGAGCTCAAAGCAAGGTATGTTGGTTAAACTCCTCTTGTAGAATCGAATCCATGATGTCCTCGTAAGTTGTAGTTATGATTGGCTCAAGCTCTTATGTCTCATGTTTCGAGTTATTCCTTATAAATTTAACTATTCTAAATAAACTCTGTGTCGAAAGATATATGTTCAAAATGTATTCTGAATGCTCTTATCATATTGTGTTATCCTTCGAGATTGTATTCAAATGTGACCAAGGGTCGGACTATTATGAATTCAATTATGTCTAAATTGCTAGTTATTATGCCAAATTGTGGAAGAAAGCTCAATGTGCCTAAGACTCTTATTTGTTCATATGTGTATTAAAAGCTATGATTAGAGATGTTTTGTTGTTGATAATCCATGATAATGTTTGAAAGTGAAAGGGGTGATCATGAAATATGAAATACGGCCGACGTGCCAAGAATGATATTACATGTGTGACCACTAGTGCCAATGAAATGAAAAGATGAGTAAAAGACTATAAAACGAGCGGAAAGTCCTTTATATAATAAACATTTGGGAGTATCGTTAGTCACCAAGGAAGGGTGGGTTGAAATAACCTAACCCCAAAACTACACGTGCCGTTACAGGAGTGAATTATGATTATTCCCCTTATTTGGGATGTGATTGATGTGATGAGATTATTCCCCTTAAATGGGATGCGATGATTGCTAGAAAAGTGTGATGACTATCCACACGGCATTGTGGTGAGAGGGCCTAGCCGGTGGGGTCGAGATTGGATGCCATGTTGCACACATGGTGGTAATTGTGCTTGAGATTATGATTGAGATAATGATTGAGATCTTGATAGTGATTGTGATCATGGTTGATGTCTTTGGGTGAGAAAGCCTAGAAGATCGGTTCGTGATCGAACTCCGTGCCACAATCACGGTGGTATATCGGTGTTAAAGAACTCCCAACCTAAAATATGGAAATTTACTTGAAAACTTGTCTTGCTCCTAACTTGATGTTGTTTGAGGCTCTTATTGTATCTATATTTTTTCTTCCTTACTTTATTACTCGTTCTATTGAGAAGGTGTTTAAATACTCATACTAGTACCACTCCATATGTACTAACGTCCCTTTTGTCAGGGGCGCTGCATCTTTAATGGATACAGGTGGTTCCACAACAGGCGGCTTTGATCAGTGATAGCGGTACACCCTCTTCCTAGCTAACTTGGTGAGCCCCACTTCATTTCGGGGTCGTGTATCTTTAGTTCCTTGTGTATTATGTTTTGACGTATAGCCGAGGCCTTGTTACCGGCACTATCATAGTACTCTTTTTTGTATCTATTAGAGGCTCCGTAGACAAAGTATGGCTTGTATGTTTGTGTTGGGAGAGTCAAACTTGTAAGTTTTTATTTGTACCACATGTTCCACTTCAAACTTTGAAAATGTAGGTATTTTGAGACTTATAAATGATGTAACTAATGATAATGAATTGGTGTTGTTTGCATGACCCTCCTCATTGTCTAATTAATGAAATAGATTTTTTCTTTATTCATGAGTGAGTTCGGGTAAAAGGTATTGTACAAGATAGCTCATCCAGGTTATCTCGGTTGAGCGTCGGTCGCGCTCCACGTGGCCGGGGCGTGACATACCCATATCAGAGAGGCCACTAGCCATGTATGTTCAGGCTTTGGGAAACCAACAATGGTAATACCTTCCTCCCTCAACCAATTCAACAAGAAACTATCCAAACTAGTTCAACAATCCCACCTACTACCACCTAATGTCACATGCATGGCCTATCTCCAACTCCATAACCTAATTAAACCCATAACAATTGCATGAAGGTTCTAGGACAAAGTCTTACCCGGGTAGATGATGGTCTAATGAATGATTCCCTTGAATCTTTAAGATTGGGGCAGGAATTGATGATCAATGCACTTGGGGCACCTTCCTCTCTCTCTCTCTAAAGCACTTCCCTCTCTCTAAAATGTGTTTAACCCTACCACAATAACCCCAAAGTCATTTTATAAGAAATAGGGTCGGGTTATAAAAATAGAATATGGACCCTCCGAACTCAACCCTACAACCGCAGAACAGACCGCAGAACAGGTATGCGGCCCGAAAAATGGATCGCAAAAACGATCTCAAAAACTGGGCTGGTCTGGACAGGTCTGCGGTAGGTCTGCGATCTGCAGACAAGTTATGCGGCCACAAAATGAACCGCAGAATCACCCTTCGAAATTCTTCATGCTAAATCTGCGATGGAAGTGCGGACTGCGAAACGGATATGCAATTGCATAATGGACCTCAAAATGACCTTCAAAATTCAACACATTTTCTGCTCAACTCCGCGATGGATATGCGACCCACGGATCGGATCTGCGATCGCAATACTAACTGCATAATTGCTTTTTCTGCCAAAAATATCCAGCAACTCCTCAATGCATTCTTCAACCCAAAAAGGTTTGTCCCTTAGTCTACCTCGGCACCAAAAAACCTTAAGTTCCTTGGAGAAATTTTATGGGGCCTTACATCCTCCCCCGCTTGGGATCATTCGTCCTCAAATGAGGAGTAGAGTCCGCCCCAAACACCTAACATAACTCAAATCTTCTTTCAAACATCTCAAGCCCCAAAATTTGACTAGCTCCCAAATCTTTCAGAAATTTTGGCAGAGTTTCCCCTGTATTTGAGCCTATCCACCTGCTAGCAAAACACCAAAACCACTCCTAACAACACATCCACAACTTAACAAAGCATCACAATATATCAATGACATAAATTTCAACATTACCGGCATTACATTACCAAAAGTGGCATCTGGACATGAACTATACATATTTAAATCATAACACATTGAAAGTACCATTCGAATCACAACCATTTGCTATACAAACAAGTGAATATATTTTCTTTCCACAATACCCTCGGACTTCGAGGTAACCTCCTCGACTCATAGACTACGCTATAACACTTGACGGAGGTAATCTCAACTCCCGGACTTATCTAACAAGGATGCAAATTAGGTACCTCCCATGAGACAATTATCCATTAACTTCACCTTCAATAGCTTCCACCGGAATGACAGACAAAGGATTTCCAACTTCCTTCTTTGACATAGACACATGAAGCACCGGGTGCATGGAGAACAATGATGGGGAAACATCATACTCATAGTTTGACCTATATCCTTCAAGATTCCATAAGGCCTAATTTGACCACACCTACTTTACCTTTATTAAAAATTCACATAATATCTTCATGGAGAAAATTTGAGAGTAACCCGTTCACTTTATTCAACTCTAAATCTCTATGCCAAACACAAAAATTAAACCTTTGGCGACCTTCAACAATTATGCTATGATGTGCTAGAATGGATATGACCATAGAGTTTCTTTGACATGTTGAACCTACAACTCTCTAGAGATCAACTGCAAATAAGAACAACGAGGTTTCGGGTTTGAGCTGGAGTTATTCAAGAATCCATCAATGTGTTGAGTAGCTGCATTTCAGGAACTTATATCCTAAGAGATATGGAGGTTACTACCAATAGCGCTGGCATGGTTATCTAGTATGATGACATCATTGGTTCAACAAATGAGACCTAGAATTTCCTAGTAGACATTGACAGTGTGGGGACCATGTACATGATCTTAAGATGAAAAGGAAGTGGGTCATTTTAGACATTAGATACATGGGAAGCATGATCGGAAGGATAAAGACGTTAGCATCAGTTATAATGAGTTATGAAAGGGATAATGGTTCCATATGTACCTTGCTCGGCAAACAGTAAGCCTTAAGGAGAAATAGCCAAGTACGTAACACTCGTTGCCTCCTCGGGTGTAGGGAAAATCAGTTTAACTTAAACGAAGAAGATTCTTTCACCACGAATGTGATAGAGGTTTCAAAAATATATGAAGTTGCATTACGCTCCTAACAGTATTTGACACATAAAATCTATGCCACAAGCCCACGGGGTTGAAAAAGAGGTTGAACACTTGTGAGATCATTATAATTCTAACAGCTTAACCCTTACATATAGTTGATCCTCTACGAGAGGACTAGAGATACGACAAACTTGTCTTTCAAATCAATATGCTCATAATATGTGCCAGAATCTAAAACACCCACCTGAAGTTGGGAGGAAAAGGTCGAGGTAAGGCTACTGAACTTCAACCATACATTAGTGAAACCATGTAGCTAGGACCTATCAATATTGAAATTAAATCATGCATTGGTTAGAGAGGTTCTAATAGCTAATATGATGCTCCAGGAAGAAAGACAAATAAAACTTCTATCCACCCAGCGATGTGGAATATTAAGGATAGTAAACTTTCTGTGCATGACAATGGCATAGTAAATGATTCTAGAAGCCGAGTGTTAAATATAACAGAAGCCGGGGAGACACTATAAAATAATCATAGAAGGTTTGTGAATGTTCATAATGAGGTCGCCATGGATTTTATGACTAGAAAGTACCTATATGCTACTGGAGGACGGGAAAAACATAAGAAGTAGATATAATGCTATGATAACCCCAAAGGTTCATTCAGTCTTGATGGAGAGCCTATTAAGGATCCTATGAGAAAGGAAGTGTTACAGTGATATATGGAAAGATGTAATCTCTCATGGTTATCCAACAAGCATCGAGAAACTAGCAAAATGAATTTACTAACTAAGAACACAATCAGAACACGTTGTAGAGGTGTAAATAGAAAGTGAACACTTGTTATGAACTAGACACGTTTACGCTATAACAACTCTCAATCCATAGTACCAGACCACGTCATGAGACGCTACAATACTAGGAACGAGGTGAGTTACTCAGTGAGGTATGATCTAGGTGGATTGAAAGTTATACTAATATGGGCAAACAAAAGATCTTCCTATGATGAATGTATGAAAATTCCAAATTTCTGAGAAACTTTATGCGGACAAGTGACCATTTCAATTGTCATGTACACATATGATAGGTGGTGAGATATGCTCTTATGTTCCTAGACAGTTAAAATAGTTCATGATAATGTTCACAAAGGGAAACTATATGATCTATATATACAGGAGAGAGAGAGAGAGTGTAGCTCAAGAAGAATCTCAATACTATATTGTCTTACATTAGATTCGATACCATGTAGGTAAACATTATGATGGTACATGCACAAGCACAAGTAAGACAGTGTTATATAATTGAATCACAAGGTCGTGTTTGAAATTCATCAAGTATTGTCCTTTGTTGAGAATATTGGGAAACAAGTGGGAAGCATTAACCTAGGTTTATAACTCATTTCATGAGAATCATTATGGAACTCAATTTCTGAAGAGGTTGTAAGTAAGAGAATTGTGATAAAGAGGCTTCATGAATAATGTGTCACGTTCAAAGAGGGGATACATGCAATGTTTTGTGGTTCAGTTTCTTGTTAAGACCATGTTTATGCTGGCTCTTCAATGCAAATGTACATATATAACAAGGAAAATAATGCGGTGTTCATAATGATGTAACAAGGAGTGACTTACTTAGTGACCTTAGGTTGACAGGGCAGTACCTTAACCGATGCCCCTCGACTCCACATCCATAACATACATTGGTACCATAGTAACATACCCCCGAATGACATCTCCTAGACTTCACCCAACAAGGATGAGGTCCACTTAACTGACTCCCCCACTAACCTAATATTGAACTTTTTTGCGTACATCATAAGCATCCCCCTTATCCTTCCTACAAGACTTCATGGCAGGAGTAACAATCTCTGTACTAGTTGTTTGTGTGGGCATTTGAAATTTCCCAAGCCTGCTACCTCTAACACGCTCCTGAGTACACTCATGACAGGACGCCAAATGTTCCTTCCTATATATCGGGCAGACCGGGATGAGTGTACCCAACCTAGGGCATTTGTCCTTCTTGTGCCCCCTCTTTCCACAACCATAACATATTTCAAGAGTCATCCAAAATAAACTCAAGTGGCGCTTCTTACATATCAGACATTCTGGCTTATTGGTGCCAATAATCCTCTTTCGTCTCTTAGTCTACTTCGGCACCACAAAATCATAAATTCCTTGGCGACATTTTACGAGGCCTTACAACTTGGATTGGGCTGCACGTCGTAGTAGACCATATTGGCTTTATTGCTTTTTGGATTAAGTTGCACGCTGCAGCAGGCCAAATTGGCTTTGAATTAGGGCTTGGGCAGGATCCGCCCCTACGGAGTCTTACATGCCAGCACTGAGCACGGGCGCAGTGATATATACATGTGCTTTGGTGAGGGGAATTATTGTCAGGCACCTCTACAGTGGTGAGTGATTTTGTGTGTGTGATAACGTGGGTATTCGAGACAGACACTGATTTTGCTGAGAGTGAGAGAACTTGGGATACCACCGTGAAATCATTCACTTGACATGCATATTTGACATGTAGGCATAGAGATGTATCATTCCTCATGATATTAGGTAAATGAAATGTTCTTATTAGTGTTTGGCTTAAGTTTTTATACTTGAAAGCATGTATAAATTCATGTAAGGTAAACGAGCTGATTATAATAATTCCTTTGAGTTACTTATTGTTACTATCATCATTAAATTTGTGTTATCATCAATATTGGTTTCTGACTTCCTTCTTTTGAGCTCGTCACTACTTTCAGTCCATGGGTTAGTTTTGGTACTTATTGAGTATATATAGTCGATTGTACTCATACTACACTCTGCACTTCGTGTGTAGATCCAGGTATATCTAGACGTGGTGATTTCTGTAGCCATGTTGATACCTATTTTTGGGAGACTTCAAGGTAACTGCTATGTTGTCCGCAGACCTTGACTCTCTTTCCTTTATTTCCCTTTTTACTGCTCTATTGTCTAGATAGTTGTATTGAGGATTTGGTTGTATTTTTATATTCAGTAGTGCTCATGTACTCGTTGACACTAAATCATTAGGATGGTTGTAGCAGTATTGTTATGGTTCTCACTAGATAATTATGATATTTTTGTTGTTAAGTTTATTAAATATTGTTTATTCAAATTCATAGTTATTATATGACTGTTAACTTTCCTAGCAAGCAGTGTTAGGTATCATCGACTCTGGTGGGAGTTGGGTCATGACAGTTAATGAGGAGATATTGAAATCAAGTTGCACGCCGCAATAATATTGAAATAAATTGATATTACGATCAGGTTGCATGCCACAACAGATAATGATATGATATGATATTGGGATCCGTTGCACGCCACAACAATTATTGTGTCAAATTTTAGGATCGAGCTATACACTGCAATAGTTTTTGTGTTAAGTGCTGGGATCGGGTTGTACGCCGCAACATAGTTTGATGTATTGTAGTTGCTTGTAGTTACAGAGTTTTATCTCAGTATTGTGATATGAGATTGAGCTTATATTATTCTAGGGCTCTTTGGTAGTTGACCTTCGGGTCCGTTTATACGGGTTTTCTACTTTATCTATATTCATGTGTTCTATTATTATTATTTGTACAAATTTGTCATGAGTGTCTTGTCATAGCCTCATCACTACTTTGTTGAAGTTAGGCTTGGCACTTATTGAGTACATGGGGTCGGTTGTACTCATGCTACACTTCTGTACTACTTGTGCAGATCCCGATGTTAGTCCCAGCGGCGCGTTGAGGAATTTTGCCACGATTAACTTGCAGAGAAGACTTGAGGTAGAGTTGTTGGCTCTCACAGTCCCTGAAGTCCCCTTCTGTTCTGTCTTTACAGTTTATTTAGTTTCAAATAGTTGTATTTTGTTCAAACCATACTTTATAGTATTCTAGTTGCTCATGCACTGGTGACGTCGGATTTCTGGGATTAGTCTATACCGTATAATGTTATGAATTTATCTTATGTATTTCAATTTCTCCAAATTTTAATTATCATTACTCTATTATAAATTGTTAAAACTGGTTAAGTAAATTAGCTAATGGTGGCTTTCCTATCAAGCGGATGTTAGGCGCCATTATGGCCCCACTGTTGGAATTTCGAGTCGTGACAAAAATAATCAAATACGAGTCAAATATATTTACCCCAATTCATGTTGTGAAAACCCTCTCCAAAATCGCCCAAATCCAAGCTTCCCAACTCAAAATGTGATAAAATAACTCAAAGTCCAAAAATAGAGTATTGTATAACACTGGCCAGGTAAACCCTTTTGCGAACGTGGTACGAGCCTCGCGTTTGTAAAACACAACGCTGCCTCAACCCAAAATCCTTTTAAGCAAATGCGACTTAGCACATGCGAATGCGATGCATAGCTCGCCCACATATCGCGAACGAGAAGAATAAAGCTTAAGTCCCCAAATTCACTACGCAAACGCGAAACATGCCACGCGAAAACTTCATACCCAGATCCATCGCGAACGCTGCAGGATCCTCGTAGATGCGATGCACAATGCCGTCCATCCTCACTTACTCTATGTGAATGTGATACCACTATCGTGAATGCGATACCACCATCGAGAATGTAATGCTTTCTTGACACCAACAAAACCAGCAATCCAAACATGAGGAAAAGGGTCCGGAATCAATCCGAATCTCATCCGAACCCTAGGACCCCATTCAAACATAATAACAAGTCCCAAAACATAATAATGACCTACTTGAGGCTTCAAATCACATATACCAACATCAAAATTATGAATCACACCTCAAATCAAGTTTGATGAACTATTTCAAATTCCCAAATTCCTAACTTACGCTGAATGCATCTAAACAACTCGCAATCAACTCATTGTTTGTACAAAAGGTTCAATTGACATAATGAACCTATTCCAAGTCCCGAAAAAACAATCTAAGCCCGATAATATTGAAGTCAACTACCGTTCAAACCTACAAACTTTCCAAATCTTTAAATTGCCAACTTTCGCCAAAATAGTGCCAAAACCTTCTAGACATATGCAAATGAAAATCCGGGCATATAATGAAATTACAAATCACCATACGGACTTAACAGAATCATAAATATTCCATTATGAGGACAAATTCACAAAAGTCAAACTTGGTCAACTCTTTCAACTTAAAGCTTACTAGTTGAGAATCATTCTTCCGAATGAACCACGAACCACTAGAAAACCAAAATCGGCGATACATGCAATAATACACTATATGAAACCACTCATGACCTAAAACCATCGTGTTAAATGCAAATGCTCGAAATGACCGATTGGGTCGTTATAGCTATACAATTAGAGTGTAACTATATCAATCTTCTCCGTGTTAAAGTCCCAGGAAGCAATACCACTATCCCACAAACAAAGCCTCATGAAGATGCTAAGTCGTGTACAGTGTTCAATTCTGCGTCACTGCTTATATTAGAGGTGGATTTAGTATTTAAATTCTATGGGTCCAATTTTTAAGATTTTTAGAATTGAACTGTAAAGCCCCGTATAATTTCACCTAGAACCCGCGATTTCGTTGTACTAAGGTAGGATAATGTGTTTGAGGTTAGCTACCACCAGAGATGTCATTGGTGCACCTACTGTTTCATGTATCTATGTTGAATAAGGTATTTGGAGACCCGGCACTCATAGTTCTGGTTAAGACTATTGAGGTTAGTGAAGAATTGACTTATGAAGAAATTCTAGTTGCCATTCTTGATAGGAAAGTCTAAAAGCTGAGAAATAAAGAGATTGCCTCTGTGAAAGTGTTATGGCAAAACCAACAGGTTGAAGAGGCCACCTGGGAGGCCGAGGAGGAGATGAAGAAGAAGTGCCCTCATTTGTTTGAATAACTATGTCTTTATGAAGTTGTGTTCCATGAAAATGTTAAGAGTTTACCTTCTATGAATTATGTTTCACTTATACAGCTTATGTTAAGGATGTTCCTTTTTTATAATATAAACCCTATGACATCACAGTCGATGTTGTTTCATGTTGTGGTACATCGTTGAGTTGTGGATATGTTGTTAGGACTGGTTTCTGGAATTCTCTGACAGGTGCATAGGACCAGTTATAAGGGAAACTCTGCCGATATTTCTGGATATATTGGGAGTTAGTCAAATTTGAAATTGCTGGTACGTGAATTAAGAGTTGAGTTGCTTTGGATACCGATAGTGACTTTTAACCCACATTCGTGGACGAATGATCCTAAGTAGGGGAGAATGTAAGGCCCCATAAAAATTCACCTAGAACCAGGGGTTTTGTAATGCTAAGGTAGGCTAATGTGCTTAAGATTTGTAGAAATTCAAGCTCGCCGAGATACAGACTTATTGGGTTGTACAGTACGTCAGGGAGTTGGAAGCAAAATTTTGCAGAATAGGGCATTTTTAAAATCCACTATGCGACCGCAAAATCACTTTACGAACCGTAGAATGCAGCAAGGCCCAAGCAACATTTTGAAGAGAATTTTGCGGTTGATTATACAGTCGCATAAGCATTTTGTGAGCCGCATAATCCGTCGCACATCTAGTAAGAATAATTTCGGAAGGAGACTTCACGGCATGTTATGCGACTGCATAACTATTCTGCGGGCCGCATAACAGTCGCAGACCCGATTTCGTAGGCTTAAGTTTGGGAAAATTTTACCCAACCCTATTTTGATAAATAGACTAAGGGAATATTTTTGAAGGGGAATTATGATATTTTAAGAGAAAGTGGAGGAACTAGAGAAAGAAGGAGGAGCTCCAATACCATCCATTTCAATTCCTTGCTCCAACCTTGGAGAATTTACTAAGAGAGCTTGCAAAATTATCTACTAAAGAGGTAAGGTTTTGGCCCTAGCCTTCAATTTCGAAATTTGGGTTGGGAATAAATAATGGGGAAAATGGTTTTGAGAATAAGAGTTGGTTAATTATGCATGCATGTGCCAATGAAGGTGGTAGGGGGGTTGAAGGGTATATATGTGTGACCTATTGAAGTGGGGATTGCTAGTGGGTGAAGGAACATCACCATAGGACCCTATAGTCGAATATGCCCGCTTGGTGTTTGATGAAATGCTTAAATGAGCTGAACCCACAAATATCTTTCTAATAATGGTTCAATTTTGTTATTTCGCTAACTAGATTGAAGTTGCAAGGATTTCCGGAACATTATAGTAATTTAAAGAAAGCTCAAAGCGAGGTATGTTGGCTAAATTTCTCTCTTAGAATTGAATCCCACGATGTTCTCGTATGCCTCAAGTTTGATGGGCCAAGTTCTTATTTCTCATGTTCTGATTATTACTTATAAATTTGACTATTATGAATAAGCTTTGTGTCGAAAGATATATGTTCAATATATGTTTCAAATGCTCCTATCACATTATGTTATCCTTCGGGAATGTGTTCAAGTATGGCTTGTGCATTAAAATTTTATGATTTCAATCATGTTTCAATTGCAAATTACTATGCCAAGTTGTGGAGGAAAATTCAACGTGATTAAGAGTCTTATTGCTCATATATGAACTTAAAATCTTGATTATAAATGCCCGTATTGTTGACAATCCATAATGATGTTTGAAAGTGAAAGGAGTGAGTATGAAATATGAAATATTGTCTGCGTGCCAAGAACGAAACTACATTTGTGGCTACTAGTGCCAACGAAATGAAAAGATGTGTGAAATATTATGAAATGAGTTTTAATTACTTTATATAATAAATGTTTTGGGAGTATTGGTTAGTCACCGAGGAAGGGTTAGCTAAATTAACCTAACCCCTAAAGTACATGTGTCGGTGCAGGAGTGATTGAGGGTTAAACCCCCACATTGATGTGATGAGATTATTCCCCTTTCTTAGAATGAGACTGATGTGATGAGATTATTCCCTTTAATTGGTATGAGATGATTGCTAGCGGAATGTGATGTCGACCCACACAACATTATGGTGAGATGGCTTAGTCGATCGGGCTAATATCGGATGCCATGACATGCATATAGTGGTATTGTGATTGGATGTCTTTGGGTGAGATGTCTTAGCCGATCGGGCCGAGATCGGAATTCGTGCTAAAAACACGGTGGTGTATCGGAACAAAATATCTCCCAACCTAAAACATTGTTATTTACTTGAAATTTATCTTTCTCTTAACTTGACATTGTTACGCGTTCTATTGAAAGGGTGTTTAGTCTCACATACTAGTACTACTTCATACGTACTAATGTCCCTTTTGCCCGGGGGGTGCATCTTTAATTGGTGCAAGTGGCTCCACAGCAGGCGGCATCGATCAGTGATAGTGGTACACCATCTTCCCAGCTGACTTGGTGAGCCCCACTTTATTGCCGGCATTATCATAATGCTCTTTTGTATTCGTTAGAGGTAACGTAGACATATTCTGGGTTGTATATTTGTGTTGGGAAAGTCAAACTAGAAATGTTGTAATTTTTATCACATGTTTCCACCTTTAAACTATGAATGTGTAATGAAATATTATGGGAAACCTTGAATGAAGTTCTAATAGTAATGAAATTGAATTGTTCATATAATCTTCTTATTGTCTAATTCATTATATACATCTTTACTTTATTCATGGGTAAGTTTGGGTAGGAAGCATCTAGTAGGCTTTCTTGACCGGGGTATTTTGATTGAGCGCCAGTCGCGCTCCTAGAGGACGGGGCGTGACAAATTTGGTATCAGAGCATAAGGTTTTAAAGTGTCGTAGGATGTCTCAAAGCCGTGTCTAGTAGATTCCTTCTTATCGGTGTGTTATCGACCACATCTATAATTAGGAGGCTACTTGGGCATTTAGGAATAACACCCTTCTTTGAAGTTCTAGATCGTGCGATGGATTTGACTATAAGTCTGCTCCTTCTTTAACTCGTGCATTGCTCTAATTTTCAGTATATGGAGCCTAGGAAGAAGGCAAGAACTGGCCAAAGAGCCAATGTCACCCCAGGAGTGGCAGTTGATTCTATACTTGATGATGCGGGTGAGCACTCGAGGGGTGAGGATATTCCCCCAACTACTACACCGCCTTATTCTACTACTCCTGGGGTGACATTGGCTCTTTGGCCAGTTCTTGCCTTCTNTTTATATAATAAATGTTTTGGGAGTATTGGTTAGTCACCGAGGAAGGGTTAGCTAAATTAACCTAACCCCTAAAGTACATGTGTCGGTGCAGGAGTGATTGAGGGTTAAACCCCCACATTGATGTGATGAGATTATTCCCCTTTCTTAGAATGAGACTGATGTGATGAGATTATTCCCTTTAATTGGTATGAGATGATTGCTAGCGGAATGTGATGTCGACCCACACAACATTATGGTGAGATGGCTTAGTCGATCGGGCTAATATCGGATGCCATGACATGCATATAGTGGTATTGTGATTGGATGTCTTTGGGTGAGATGTCTTAGCCGATCGGGCCGAGATCGGAATTCGTGCTAAAAACACGGTGGTGTATCGGAACAAAATATCTCCCAACCTAAAACATTGTTATTTACTTGAAATTTATCTTTCTCTTAACTTGACATTGTTACGCGTTCTATTGAAAGGGTGTTTAGTCTCACATACTAGTACTACTTCATACGTACTAATGTCCCTTTTGCCCGGGGGGTGCATCTTTAATTGGTGCAAGTGGCTCCACAGCAGGCGGCATCGATCAGTGATAGTGGTACACCATCTTCCCAGCTGACTTGGTGAGCCCCACTTTATTGCCGGCATTATCATAATGCTCTTTTGTATTCGTTAGAGGTAACGTAGACATATTCTGGGTTGTATATTTGTGTTGGGAAAGTCAAACTAGAAATGTTGTAATTTTTATCACATGTTTCCACCTTTAAACTATGAATGTGTAATGAAATATTATGGGAAACCTTGAATGAAGTTCTAATAGTAATGAAATTGAATTGTTCATATAATCTTCTTATTGTCTAATTCATTATATACATCTTTACTTTATTCATGGGTAAGTTTGGGTAGGAAGCATCTAGTAGGCTTTCTTGACCGGGGTATTTTGATTGAGCGCCAGTCGCGCTCCTAGAGGACGGGGCGTGACAAATTTGGTATCAGAGCATAAGGTTTTAAAGTGTCGTAGGATGTCTCAAAGCCGTGTCTAGTAGATTCCTTCTTATCGGTGTGTTATCGACCACATCTATAATTAGGAGGCTACTTGGGCATTTAGGAATAACACCCTTCTTTGAAGTTCTAGATCGTGCGATGGATTTGACTATAAGTCTGCTCCTTCTTTAACTCGTGCATTGCTCTAATTTTCAGTATATGGAGCCTAGGAAGAAGGCAAGAACTGGCCAAAGAGCCAATGTCACCCCAGGAGTGGCAGTTGATTCTATACTTGATGATGCGGGTGAGCACTCGAGGGGTGAGGATATTCCCCCAACTACTACACCGCCTTATTCTACTACTCCTGCTCAGACTGTACCAATCCCTACTCCTACTCCGAGGGCAGCTATTCCACCCCAAACCAATATTCCAGTTCCATCTCCAGCCAAAGCTTCTGGTCCCGGTGTTTCTGATGGGGACCTTAGAGTAGTCATACAGATGTTGGCTCAGATAGTGACTTCCCAGGCCCAGAGATGGAATGTTACGCATGCTTCCTCCATCGAGAAAGGGGATTCTGCTAGTTCCAGGGTTGAAAAAGTTTCTTCAGATGGATCCTCCAGTGTTCACGGGTATTAATCCTGAGGAGGACCCACAGGACATGAGATGTACAAGACTCTCCGAGTTATGTGTGCTACTAAAATGGAGGCAGTGAAGTTGGCCTCCTACCACCTGAAAGAGGTGGCATATTCTTGGTTTCATATGTGGGAGGAGTCCAGTGAGGAGGGGAGCCCTCCGGCGAGGTTGTTGTGAGTTTGCCGACGCCTTCACTGATCATTTCTTTCCTGTCGAGACAAAGACATCCCGTGCCACTATGTTTGAGAGCCTGAAACAAGGTAGCATGAGTGTGTGGAAGTACCATATGAGATTCTCACACATGTCTAAGTATGCCATTTATATGTTGTCGAATATGGAGGCTAGAGTGTGCCGGTTTGTGCAGGGCCTCAGCCCCTTGGTTATTAATGAGGCTGCTACAGCAACCATGAATTCTGATATGAAATGTGGGAAGATGGTGGCATTTACTCAAGCCAAAAAGACCAGCAAATTGAAGAATAGAATGGAGCGAGAGGGTAGCAATAAGGCCCGGTACGCGGGCATTTTTGGTGGTTTTTCTAGTAGTGGTGGTGGTGGTAGGTCAGCATTTAAGGGAGGGTCATCATGGTCATCCCAGTCCTTTTCTCAGCTTTCAGTCAGTACACAGCCATCGAGGCCCGATCAGCAGCAGTGGGCCATTTTAGGCTCGATCGGTGCAATAAGGGATCTTACTAGCAGGGTCGGCCTTGTGGGAGATTCAGCAGCAGCAAAGGCCCCTATGATCTAGGTGTAGGAAGATGCATTTCGGGTCTTGCTTCATGGACCAACCCATATGCTACGTGTGCGGTATGAGGGGTCACATTCAGAGGGATTGTCATTCATCCCGCCAGAATATGGGCAGGGGTATAAAACAGCCAGCCAGTTCTGCAGCTGCTACATCCTCAGCACCTCCTGCAGCTCAAGGCACTCTAGCACACGTAGGCTGGTGGGAGATTCAGCAGCAGCGGAGGACCCCAAGACCTAGGTGTGTAAAGATGCATTTTGGGGCCTGCTTCATAGAGCAACCCGTATGGTACGTGTGCGGTATGAGGGGTCATATTAAGAGGGATTGTGATTCGTCCCGCCAGAATGTGGGCAGGGGTATAGAACAGCCATCCAATTCTGCAACTAATACATCCTCAACACGTCCTCCAGCTCGAGGCACTCCAGCACACTCAGGGTGTGGTGCAGATAGGGGTGGTGCACAAAGTTTGGGAGGACCCAGCCATTTCCATGCTATGAGGGGTCGCCAGAGTTCAGAGGCTTCTCTAGATTTTGTCATAGGTATATTGACTGTCCAATCTCATGATGTATATGCTCTTATTGATCTCGGTTCCACTTTGTCATATGTCACTCCCTATGTTGCTAAGGAATTTGGGATAGAACTGGAACAGCTTCATGAGACGCTCTTTGTATCTACTCTGGTTGGTGAATCTCTTGTGGTCGCGCTGGATTATAGGGATTGTGTTGTCACAGTGCATGGTCAATACACCATGTCCGATCTCATTGAATCGGGGATGATTGCTTTTTGATGTAATAATGGGGATGGACTGGCTTTATTCATGTTTAGGCAAGCTTCGTTGTCTAAAGGTTTGAATTTCCAAATGAGCAAGTTATTGAATGGAAAGGGGGTGATGTGGCGCCGAAGGGTAGGTTTATTTCCTATCTTAAGGCCATAAAGATGATCAACAAGGGGTGTATTTACCATTTGGTCTGGGTTATGTACATATATGTTGAGGCACCTACACTTGATTTTATTCTAGTTGTGAACAAATTCCCGAAGGTCTTTCCTGATGAGCTCCCTCGGATCCCTCCAGATAAGGAGATTGATTTTTGGATAGATGTGATTCCAGGCATGCAGCCTATATCTATTCCATCCTACAAAATAGCACTGGCAGAATTTAAGAAACTAATGGAACAATTGAAGGATTTGTTAGAGAAGGGTTTTATCCGGCCGAGTGTGTCACCGTGGGGCACACCGGTTCTCTTTGTAAGGAAGAAAGATAGGTCACTGAAAATGTGTATTGACTATCTTTCTTCCACGCGGGGGGCCGAGTGTATCCAACACATGACTTACAACTTGCGGCGGGGGTAATTGCATTGAAGATTTGGCGTCAATATTTGTATGCGTTCCATGTGGATATGTTCACAGACCATAAGAGCCTTCAATATATTTTCAAACAAAAGGAATTGAATCTGAGGCAGAGAAAATGGCTTGAGTTACTCAAGGACTACTACATCAATATTCGATATCATCCGGGGAAGGCTAATGTTCTGGCGGATGTTGTTAGCCGAAAATCTATGGGTAGTTTGGCTCACTTAGAGGCATATCAAATGTCATTTGCCAAGAAAGTTCATTAGTTGGCTAGTTTGGGAGTTCGTCTTGTGGACTCTAGTAAAGGAAGGATGATTGTGCAAAATAGGGCTGAATCATCGCTTGTTGTGGAAGTCAAGTAGAAACAATATGATGATTTATTGTTGTTACAATTGAAGGAGGGGAATCATAAACATAAGACCGTGGCTTTTTATCTTGGTATGGATGATGGTACACTAAGGTACCAAGGGAGATTATGTGTTCCAAATGTAGATGGTCTCCGAGAATGAATCATGACCGAGGCTCACACTTCTAGGTATTCCGTGCACCCAGGCTCTACAAAGATGTACCATGATCTTAAGGAAGTCTACTGGTGGAATGATATGAAGAGGAATATAGCCAGACTTTGTGGTACAATGTCCAAATTGTCGACAAGTGAAGGCCGAACACCAAAGGCCCGGTGGGTTGGCATAAAACATAGAGATTCTAGTGTGGAAGTGGGAGATGATCAATATGGACTTTGTGTTAGGACTACCTCTCACTCCTCGCAAGTTTGACTCGATTTGGGTGATTGTGGAGCGACTCACGAAATCAACACATTTCTTACCTGTTAAGGCTACTGACACCGCATAACATTATGATCAGTTGTATAACAAGGAAATAGTCATGTTGCATGGCACTCCAGTTTCTATCATATCTGATCGGGGAGCACAGTTCATAGCTAATATTTGGAAGATATTTCAGCAAGGTTTGGGTACTCATGTGAATCTTAGTACAACCTTCCATCCACAGACCGACGGGCAAGCAGAGCGGACTATTCAGATGCTTGAGAATATGTTGCGTGCTTGTGTTCTTGACTTCAAGGGTAGCTGGAATGATCATTTGCTGCTCGTAGAATTTGCCTATAACAACAGTTACCATTCTAGCATTCAGATAGTATTATTCGAGGCTTTATATTATAGGAGATGCAGATCTCCCATTGGATGGTTTGATATTGGGGAAGCAGAGTTGATAAGGCCAGACCTCATGCATCAGGCAATGGAGAAGGTTAAGATTATTAAGAACATTTGAAAACTACCTAGAGTCATCAGAAGTCTTATTCGGATGTACGTCGTATGGATTTGGAGTTCAAAGAGGGTGATTGGGGATTCTTGAAGGTTTTCCCCATGAAGGGTATAATGCAGTTTGGTAATAATGGGAAATCGAGTTAGAGGTATGTCGGACCGTACACAATCATTCATAGGATTGGTCAGGTGGCTTACGGGCTTGAGATACCACCAGAGATGTCATTGGTGCACCCAGTGTTTTATGTATCTATGTTGAAGAAAGTAGTTGGAGACTTCACACTCATTGTTCCGGTTGAGACTTAGTGAAGAATTGACTTATGAAGAAATTCCAGTTGCCATTCTTGATAGGCAAGTCCGAAACCTGAAAAATAAAGCGATTGCCTCTGTGATAGTATTATGGCAAAACCAACGGTTTGAAGAGGCCACCTGGGAGGCCGAGGAAGAGATGAAGAAGAAGAAGTACCCTCATTTGTTTGAATAACTATGTATTTATGAAGTTGTGCTCCATGAAAATGTTAAGAGTTTACCTTCTATGAATTATGTTTCACTTGTACAGTTTATGTTTAGGATGTTCCTTTTTGGTATATAAGGTCCATGACGTCATGGTCAATGTTATTTTTATGTTTTGGTACATCGTTGTGTTATGGCTATGCTGTTAGGACTGGTTTCTGGGATTATCTGACAGGTGGATAGCACCAGTTATAGGGGAAACTCTGTAGAAAAATTTGGAACTGCTGGTATATGAATTAAGAATTGAGGTGCTTTGGATGCCGATGGTGAATTTTAACCCTCATTCAAGGACGAATGATCCTAAGCCGGGAAGGATGTAAGGCCCCATAAAATTTCACCTAGAACCCGCGGTTTCGTGGTGCCGAGATAGGCTAATGTGTTTGAGGTTTTGTAGAAATTCACGCTCCCCGTGGTACGGAGTTTTTGGGTTGTACAGTACGTTAGGGAGTTGGGAAAAAAACTTTGCAGAATAGGGCATTTCTATTGTCCACTATGCGGCCGTATAATCACTTGGCGGACCACAGATCAGGCGCAGAATGCAACAGGGCCCAAGCCAAATTTTGAAGAAAGTTTTGCGGTCGATTATGTGGCCACATAATCATTTCGGGGGCCACACAATCTGTTGCATATCCAGCAAGACGAATTCCGGATAGAGCCTTCGCGGTGCGTTATGTGACCGCATAACTATTCTGTGGGCCGCATAACGGCCACAGACTTGACCAGGCCAAACCCAGTTATGGGACCATTTTTGCAGTCCCCTTTGCGGGCCGCATACTCATTTTACGGTCTGATCTGCGACCGCATAGCCAGTTTCGTAGGCTTGTTGATACCCAATGTTTCCCTCATATTCTACACACACACACACACACACACACACACATATATATATATATATATATATATATATATATATATATATATATACCTTCAAAATAGCACATATGCATCATCATTTGTTTTGCAACCATACACGAGTACTTTTCATCATTTTCCATAATTTTGAAAGACTTTAAATAATTTATTTCTGTAATTGTTATTATATAAATATCTAATAATTACCCTTTAAATTATTTTTATGATAATTTAATCATCTAAACTTATCATTTATATCAATATTAGATTTTAAATATTTTCAAGGCATTTCTTATAATTACATTTGTATTTTTCAAGGCTAAATTGCACATTTTGCAATAATAGCCCATATTCATGTATAATTATATTATTTATGCAGAAAATAACTTTTTATATTTTTATAATATTAAATAATTATTTTTAATTATTTTCATGCACAAATGATATTTTTGTTATTTATTTATTATTTTTTATAAATTATTTATTTGTTAAAATTGGGTATTTAAAATCTGCCACTAATTTCATCCTAATTTCTGACCTAAAATACCCCAGCCCCAGCCCAATAATACCTTAGCCCAAATCAAATGACTCCCCAGCCCAACCAATTAATTAACCCGACCCAACCCTTCTCAAATCCCAGTCGTTGATCAAAATGATCAACGACTCACAATGCCTTCCCCCTTTTCCTTATATCACTCGACCCCAAACCCTAACCCCATTCCCTCTAAACCCGCCGCCTCTCCACTCTCTTTCCTCTGATGAAATCTAACCCGCTGCCTCTCGTAAACCCCTCTCCTAATCCCTCTTCTTATGGGATTTTCTTTCCATTCACTTACCATATCTGTATATTTCCATTACTAGGTGATTCTCTACAGTATTACCTAGTACTTTCCTAAACATGGCAAGTACTCTTGCTTTGATTCTATCCGATTGACTTTCACCTCTTGAATCTGGACGATATTATGTCCACAGCGAGTTTGATTTGTTCATATTCTGCTGATTCGTATTTAACCCTAAAGCTAGGGTTTATAGATTTTCTTTGATTCAAACCAATATTGGTTCAAGCCTTTGATTTTAAGTGTTACCTCGTCTATGTTTGCCCTATTATATGTAAATTTGTTTGTCTTTGTCGATTTGTTTTTACTTACCCTACAATTCGGGTTTTAGATTCTTTTAAATCAAACCAAATCTGGTTCGATTCTTGGCTTTTGAATAGTATTCATGTCTATGTTCATCTTATTCTATGCAGCATGTGATTTTATTTCTGCCGATTTGTGTACTTTACCTAAAATTAGGGTTTTAAATTTTCTCCTTTCCTTACTGATTTTGAGTGCTTTCCTTTCTAGTATTTGACTAAAGATTTTTCATGTTTATGTGTTCAATTCCTACACTATATAAACTCCTCTCATAAAAACCCTCAATAGAGATTTGGGACCTCTGAATCCTTACTTTGTTCTCACTACTCCTTTCTCTTACTCACTCACTGGCACACTCAAACGCTCTCTAAATTGTTGAACAACCTCCTCCGATGCAAGCACTGCTCGGAGCCCATTATCAAGGCTCTTGTGAACTTTAAAGCATCGGGGATTTGGGATTTTTGCTACTACACACTACACTCTTTTAATTCTGCTACTGGTTAGTGTTTAAACCTTCATAATATTTTTCATTCCTTCTACACATGTATCTGAACTTTGGTTCAATTGTGATGGTGTTCATCTTTGATATCATTCTGTGTTAATTGATGCCTGAGAATAGTCTACTATTCATGTAATACTTCACCATAATCTGCACCATGTTATCTCTTATCTCCTAGTATTAGTTCTATACCCATGTAGCATCTTGACATGTTAATTTAGACTTCAGTATTGTGGTTGTATGATGTTTTACATGTAATGCTTAGATAATGCCCTAGCTCTATGAGAACCCTTTTACTTGAATGAACTTTCAATGAATCCTGTGTATATTGGAGTGTTTTAAGACTTGTTCAGACTCGTTTCATGTTGTCCTGGATTTCCAACTCTATTTTTTTTAAGACTCTTGTGATAACATGTTTCCTAGTATGTCTTGATCTATCTGTTGTTCTCTCCTTTTTGTGGTTATCAACATGTGCATCCCTCTATTGTGTTCAAGTGTTGATTAATGTGGCATTAGGTTAGACTAAGTTTAATTTAGACCCTCAGATTTCCGCTTGTGCAACCTATGTATGCTTGCAAACCTATCTCTTCTCCTAGTTCCTATGATGTTTTACTCTGTTATGTGCACCTCGCTGAACCTACTGGCTTGCTTGAATATTTGTGTTGTGTGTTCACTTCAGTGATCTCTATCTACGCTTCTTACTTGTTACTTTGACATTCTAAATTCCAATTCTTAGCCGGCTGAAAGCCAAGGCTATCTAGGCTCTGTTGTTAGCCTTCCTAGTGTGAGCACTGCTCGGGGTCCAATTGAGACCCTCGTGAACTCTGACACACTAGGGTTAGGCTCTAGTCATTCTCCAACTTCTAAAAAACTATCCCTAATACCCTACCTCCCTATCATGTATTGCGGTGATTTCACGTGATGCAATATTTGGTGTTGTGGCTCACTAAAGGGGTCTAAACTCCCTTATGGACCTGTGGTCGTGTGGCATGCTAGGCCGAAAATGTTGAAGGTCCAGCAAGGCTGGGTATTTAGTTGTTTATTTGGGCCTGCTATATAGGCATGTCTATTGCCATGTAATATTACTATTTTACTTGTTAAGCTTTGCCTGTAATAATACTTTGTATAAACAATTGGGGTGTTAGTAAAAAGGGAATGGGTAGAAATCTATATCTACATGCCATGGGTAGATAACATGCCTATAGGACTTGACAATGTGTTTGCTATATGTTCGATTGCATGAGCCATATAGAAATTATGATATTAGAAGAAGCACACACACACTACTTGTTTACTATTCAGACGTTATGTCTATTGTTGCGTGGTTATAGGCAGCATACCCATATGAAGTGAGTACTTTGCATGACTACTAAGTTATGCACTAAAACGCATACCTATAGGATGTATAATATCTACTTTGTCGACTTAGAAACCATGCCTATAGGAAATCACACATTTCACTTAACTTGTCTAATATCTGCACATTATTCAAAAGAATGATCGTTTGACTAAATATTTTACCTGCTTTTATGCATGTTTCTGTCCGATTATTAGATATCATGCCTATAGGGAATGAATGCTAATAACAGCCCTTTCAATCTGCCCCACGCCCAATAGATATCATGCCCGTAGGAATTTAATTACTTAAGTTCGCTATTGCATCATAATGTCCATCCAGAAAGCATGTCTATAGGAGCTAAACATGTATAAAATCAGCTCAAACTGTCAACCTTTGAAAGCATGCCTATAGGAGCTAAATACATGAGAATCAGTCCCAATCGCCAGTCTCTAGCAATCATGCCTATAGGACGTCACTACCCACTCTTCAAACGTGGCTATCCACGCGATTATTAAGAAGCATAAGTAATTTTGAGCATTTCCAATAAGTTTTATTGTCCCTACTACGTAAATCACCTAGAGATCATCTCTAGAGGTTTAATAATTTATAACCTGCAGTCTCAATAATCAGCGTGTAATACCAAATACTCCTAAACTGTATAGTCACTTATAAATCATGTCTATATGTTTCATAACCCCCCTCATAATCTGCAAATTTGTTAACTTGGGACAGTAGCACCACAAATACGATATTGAATTCAGCATCACCTCGAATCCATGCATATAGGACTATATGTCTCAAATTCTGAAACTATGTATTGCTTAAACCGCCGTGTGCATTTGTTTGTTTGTGTGTGGAGGATCACCTGAGCCCTTAATTGCCTTTACATGAAGTTAAACTTGTTTTTGTATGTCGTCTAGTTTTATCATTTTGAGCAGCCTAAGTAAAGTCTAGAACTACCCAAATAGAGGTCCACAGCCTCCTGGACCATAGGCATGGGGCGGGTAGTGCACACATAAGGTACGAGTTATAATTGAACTAGTACGCTTTAGGTAACAACTTAAAGATAGTAATAGGGTAGCAGAAGATGATAGTCTGTGCCCGCTGAATAATACGAGTAACACCCCATCTGGAGGGAGTTACGAAGTATTATTTATGTTGCAAGGGGTGATCCTTTAGGCTAAACAACTTAGGACCCCCCCTCCCCCTATTTTCTTTCTTTTCCTACTAGAATCGAAAATAGTTGTATCCTCTGTTCAAAATCTGTTTATAATAAACTTCTTAAATTTTTGTGCTCTCTCTCTTCGTTTATTTTATCACATAGACTAATTCATATAATTCGATTCGGCCGGGACCCACAGCTATGCACCTCGAAGAGTGCCTAACACCTTCTCCTCGATATAATTTGAGCCCTTACCCGATCTTTGGTGACACAACTGGTTAATCCAGAGTTATCTACAAATAGGTGCCCTAACGTACCTCAAACCCGTTAGGTGGCGACTCTCTCTCTCTTTTAACACCCTTCCTTTAAAAGAGTTGTCATGTGTCGAAACCCGCTTTCGTGAGAAAGAAGGGGCGTGACAGCATGGCGAGTCTGCTGGGGATATATATTAGGCTCTTACCATTGCGAACTTGGTCTATATGAATTAGTCTCTCTCGATAAGCATGTCTTTATTATTTTGCTACATGCACACCCTCTTCCCTATTTCCCCTCTATGTGAACTCATATGCAACTCTTCGCTTAATTTGGTTACAATATGCATCCCACTGGCTCCAACTTTTTAAATTTTGTTATGTCATGACTTTCCCAATCCTTACCCCTTTATTGCTTCATTACAATATTTTTTATATTATACGAACTATTGTTTCCCTATTTTGCTTTCTTTCCTGTCTTTACATTTATTAAATACTGCATTTATCGCTTTTATCATGCAAAATTCTTGACAACGTGTTGTTTTATTTTTGCATAAAGCATGCTCTACATCATATTCCACTCGTGCGCAATTAATACATAGCGACACTTGATGAGTGTCTACGCTCTTCCTATATTACCCTTTTTAAATTTGGAAAGGCTTATTTACGGTAAAACTAGTCAATAAGCGGTGCAATCGACGGTTCCGTGCCTTTTCCTCTCAAGTTGTCCACTTGAGGGTACCGGCATAGACTCTTCTAGAGACCCCCACTCTGATATTAACTGTGCATGCATCATGGCAAAACCTAATATGGGTTAGAACGCTATCCGCATAATAACCCTTTAAGGCAAGCCTTGTCCAAAGCCCATCGAGGTTTCCATAATCCCAACGGGCACGATCATGATATGTGCATTATTTAGAGAAAACATGCCGATATGCTTATCATTAATGCGTAAATAGTCGGATCCGGAGGGGGAAAGGGATAACTTTATCTATTTTGCATAAATGAGGTATGAAGTCCCCAGGTTCGGCATGGTTCGAAGTATCCCACCTTTGTTGCTAGATTGGTGGGAAAATCTCTCGCCAAGCGACAAAAATCATGTGAAAAGAGTTCTCAGAAATTTACCTTCTTTGCTAGACATTCAGCCAAATAATGTACTGATTGAGGCTGCTGTTATGTTCTGGGATGAGAAGAGGGTTGTTTTCCGTTTTGGTGACATAGAAAGGACTCCCCTTCTAGAGGAAATAGGAGGCTTTGCTGGGCTTCCCTGGGACAGCCCTAGTCTGTTGATACCGAAAAATTGCACTTCTCGAGGTTTTCTGAAAATGATGGGTTTTAGAAGGAATGATGAGTTAGTCTTCCTGAAGAAGTCTTACATACCATTCGACTTCCTTTACGATCTTTATGGGCATAGCACGTCCTACCGTCTTTATCATGATTAATTTGCTATTACCTCTCTGGGTTGGACTCATCGCCGGGTTTTTGTTCATTGTATGTTTTCTGGGGATGCTCGTATTCCTAATACAAGGAGAAAAGATTCACTCGCTTAGCTATGGTTACTAAGACCCTAATGGAAGGAATTGAGGGACAGATTTACACTATAGTCCCAATGATCGTAGCGGAGATATACCGAGCCTTGGACCGTTGCAATAAAGGATATGGGCATTTTGAGGGTTGCAATATGTTACTGCAAATATGGCTGTTGGAACATCTTCAAAAGGGAAAATACCATCAACAATTTCTGTGGCGACCATGGAATGACCACATAGCTCTTCACCATCCGAACCGAATGACTTTTATCCCGAACAGGTTTGCACAACCAGGAAACGCTATGGGCTGGGTACATTTCTTTAGAAATTTGATTGACGACAAGGTCCATTGGATGTTCGAGTGGTTCCCTACTAGCGAATTCATCATCAGGTCAAGAGATGTTCCTGATCTAGTTCTAATCGGATTAAGGGGTATCTATCCTTATGCTC
>AWOL01S0119039.1:3343-19109 GCA_000715115.1 Nicotiana otophora
AAAGAAGTATGGCTGGAGTTATTTTAAATCTTTAGGTAAGATTGTTAATTATATTTGATATTTAGGCAAGTAAGTTGACTTAAAGTATTGACATAGGTGACTAGAAGTGGATGGGAATTTTTTTTTTCTGAAAGTTTAGCGTCCTCCCCTCCATATCTAGAAAATTATTCTAGTGCTTTAAATGAGTTCCTAATATAACTTGAAATAGTTTTAGGTGAATGTTTTTATTTGAAATAGCTTCGAGAGCTAGATTGGTTTGCTGCATCCTACTTTAAAGTTAAGAAATGGTGTTATAAATGTGATTAGTTAAATGTCTCTCTTTTAAAACTTTGACTCATTTTTTGCATTAATTCCTTACAGTTGTCACAACTGATTTTTGGCCGAGTTGTTACTCGCATCTATGCGTCCATTTTAACGAAGGGGGTTATCAGGATTTAGAACTGATTTGGGTCGTTCGGACTATACTGAGTTTAGAAGGATTTACGCTAAAATAAATAGAGTCCATAAGTTTAAAACGTTCCTCTCCTATTTCTATAATGAATATTTCCGAATAATTGAATCATACCACTTCTTCCATAATTCTATACCAATAAATTATGGCCTTCACAATAATCTCAAACTTAGGAAAGAAACAAATCATGACTGCGCTAGAATACTTTAGGCGCACTCTTAATTAATTGAATCATCATGATTATATATACGTTCGCGTGACATAATTATGATTCCCAAAATTAAAGGCAAAGTATGCATTCACGCAACTTTGACAAAACAATCTTAAAAATAATAAAGTGTTATTAATCATGTACACGTACGCGTGACATGATTCATGACACACCAAACAAAATGAATACACGTACGCGTGATATGATTCATGACACACCAAACAAAATGAATACACGTACGTGTGATTCGTTTCAAGATAATTCCATAATTATAAATAATCAAGCAATTAAAAGCGGTTTAAGATGAAAGAGCACAAAGTTCCCTAGAACATAAAATATCCAGAATTGGTTATGCTAGGTATAATTATTAAAAGCGACCGTGCTAAAATTACGGAATCCGGGAGTACCTCACACCTTATCCCGGATTAACAGAATTTCTTACCCGGTCTTCTGTGTTCGCGGACCATAATTCGGAGTCAAAACTTCCTCGATTTGGGATTTTAAATAAACCGGTGACTTGGGACACCATAATAATTATCCCAAGTAGCGACTCTGATTAAATAAATAATCCCATTTCGAATAATGTCACTTAAATTGGAAAAACTCCTTTCTTTCCTTTCGCTCGGGAAAAAAGGCGGTGTGACATACACGTATATCAATATATTGCAATGCAGAATATATTAAGATGCGGTGTAAATGATGCATGAATGATGATGTATGGCTGTTGGCGAGCCGTTATTTGAAAATTGTCTCTTCTTGTTGGGAGAGCTTGATTTGTAGAGTGTGTCTCTGCTTATTGGAAGAGCTTTGCACTGAGAAATGTCTCCGCTTGTTGGGAGAGCTTGATTTGTGGAGTGCATCTCCGCTTTTTGGAAGAGCTTTTCACTGAAATGTAAAGTGATCTCCGCTTGGGAGTGATTGATTAAAACCGTAATCATGCCTGAAGCTGCATGAGCAAAACGTCAAAACATTAAAAGTAATAACAAAAGAAAGGAAAAGTATGCCCAAGAGATACTCTTGACTGCAAATCTAAGTTGCGTCCATCGATTGGCAGAATGTTAGTGACGAGGTTTGCGATTATCTATTATGGCATCCATTGCGACAGAGTGGCGATGCGAATTATTTTGTTGGTGAAGTGCAGTTTCCTATATACAAGGCCCCGGTTGGGAAAGCCGACATTTGATTTTTACAGGGCGCTCCGACCAATTGAGCTAGCGGTTTGCTATATACAGGACATCAATTGGTGAAGCCGACGGCTCTTTTGTACAAGGTGATCCAATTAATTGAGCAGGCAGTTTGCTATATACAGGGCTCCCGTTGATGAAGCTAATGGTCCATGTTTTACAAGGTGCTCCGATTGTTTGAGCGGGCAGTTTTCTATGTACTAGTTTTTTCGTGTCAACGGTCTAACTCCGAGGTACCTGCAGAGGATTCCAAGATTAGTCTTAGCTGTACCAAAAACATTCAAGTAAAGGATAAAGAGAGATAATCTGAAGCAAGTGGCAAATATGCCATTTGCCACAGTGTGGTTTTTGTGCTTCCTTGCTCCATGTTGACCTTGCACTCAAAGAACAGTTCTTAGCCGGGGGCGAGGAAGTTGGTTTGTGTTGACCACAATGTTGGTTTTCCATGGCCTTTTATATGGTTGCACCGCGAAGTTCGGTAAGTGGAACAAATTACTATGTTTTTTAGAAAACCTTTTGAAAATACTTTGTTTTTAAGGAAAATGCCGTCCTTCCAGATTATGACATGTTACGAAATGTTCTCCACATACGAACGTTTCTTATTGAATACTTTATCCCATTGATGTCTATCATCCGTAATTGTTCTGACAACGCAACTGCTAGCCGTTACAACTGCGTCCTAATTCAAACTAATGCATTACAAAGGTTTTCCTAAGGTTATGACCGAACCCTTTCAGGATGCATACGTATCCAAAACAGAATCAGGTCTGATCATAGTTTGTGGATTATGATAAAATATAATGAAGATGACCGAGCCTGACTCAGGAAACCTACGTGTTGAAATACAATCAGGTCAAAATGTAGTTCAATTAAAATATATGCAAAATAATGAGATTAATAATGAAAGTGGCCTAGTTTGACTCAGAATGCCTATGTATCCATATGGAATCAGGCCAAAATATTGTTCAATTACAAAACATGATCGAATCCTATGCGGATTGCCTATGTATTCCTTTCCGAGGAAATCAAGTCGGCGTCATTCGTTAGCAATATACAAAAGTGATATTTGGTTTTTCTATTATAAAAGAGGAGGGGGAGTGAAATCAAATTGCCTACGTATCCCTCCATGGGAAGTCATGTTACAAGTCCTTTTGTTACAGCAAAACCTAACCCTATATGTCTTCAAACATAGTATCTTTTGATTGCATCTGAGTCAATGGGCTTCATGTTGATTCTTCCATCCATTTCTGCCAAGATTAGAGCTCCACCCGACAGTGCTCGGTGAACCACGTAAGGACCTTGCCAGTTTGGTGTGAATTTTCCTTTGGTTTCCTCTTGGCGGGGAAAGATTTTCTTCAGGACCAACTGCCCCGGTGTGAACTGGCTAGGCTTCACTCTCTTGTAAAATGCACTGGCCATCTTGTTTTCATATAGCTGACATGGCATACTGCATTCATTCTCTTCTCATTGATGAGCATGAGTTTCTCCTGTCTGACCCGTATCCACTCTGCGCCATTACCTCTTTAATGACCCTTAAAGGTGGTATTTCGACCTCTGTGGGTATTACAGCTTCAATGTTGTATACCAACATGTATGGCATTGCCCAAGTGGATGTTCTCATGGTGGTCCGATAACCCATTGAAGCGAAAGATAGTTTTTCATGCAATTGTCTGTGATTGTCCACTATCTTTCATAAAATCCTCTTGATATTATTGTTGGCTGCCTCGACTGCCCCATTCATTTGTGGTATGCAGGCTGTTGAATTGCGGTGGACGATCCTGAACCTCTCGCAGATTTCTCTCATGAGGTTGTTGTTGAGGTTAGTGGCATTATCGGTGATGATAGATTCTGGTATTCCAAATCTGCAGTCGATGTTATTTCGGATGCAATCTACTACTACTTTCTTTGTGACGGCCTTGTAAGTAGATGCCTCGAACCATTTGGTGAAATAGTCGATAGCTACCATGATGAAGCAATGTCCATTTAATGCGGCAAGCTCTATATGTCCAATCACATCCATGCCCCAAGCGGCGAACGGCTAGGATAAACCCATTACATTTAACTCATTTGGCAAAACCCGGATGAATTCCCCTTGAATCTAGCACTGGTGACACTTTTGTACGTAATGTATGTTGTCGCTTTCCATAGTCATCCAAAAGTATCCAGCTCTCAAGATCTTCTTAGCTAATGTCAACCCATTCATGTGGGTTTCGCACATTCCTGCATGTATTTCTTCAAATAACTTGGTTGCCTCGACAGTGTCTACACATCTCAACAAACCTAAATCTGGGGACCTCCTGTATAGGACTTCCCCGTTGAGGAAAAAGTGGTTTGCCAGCCTCTTGAGGGCTCGCTTTTGACCATTAGTAGTATTCTCCAGCTATTCTCTGGTTGCAAGGAATTTCCTAATGTCGTGATACCATGGTTTACCATCTGGTTCTCCATCTACATCGAAGAAATAGGCATGTTGATCCCCGATCTCTACCTCGATAGGGTCGATGCAGTTCTTGTCTGGATGCTGAATCATACATGATAGGGTGCAAGGGCATCAGCGAACTCGTTCTGAATCCTGGGGACGTGCTTGAACTCAATCTTTGTGAACTTCTTGCATACTTCCTTCAGGCAGTGCAAGTACTGAAGTATCTTGACATTCTTGGTGCACCATTCCCCTTGGACTTCTTGTATTAATATATCGGAATCCCTATGACCAAAGGTTCTTTGATCCCAAAGATGCACACTTCGTATTCAACCATATTATTGGTACAAGGGAATCTTATCTTTGCCGATGCTGGATAGTGTTATCCAGATTCTGAAATCAGGACTGTCCCATTTCCAACTCCTTTGAAGTTTTCTATTTCATCGAAAAACATTCTCCATCCAGGGTACAATTCTGCAATATCTTCTCCAGCAAACAATACTTTTTCATCGGGAAAATACGTAGTAAGTGTCTTGTAATCCCAATCCACCGGATTCTTTGCGAGGTGGTCACCTAAAGCTTTCTATTTGATAGCCTTCTGAGTTATGTACACAATGTGAAATTCACTGAGGAGAATTTTCCATTTAGCTAGCTTTCCGGTAGGCATCGGCTTATGGAAGATGTACTTGAGCGGTCGAGCTGAGATATCAGATGCGTAGTGTGTGCGGACATACAATGCCTTAGTTTCTGGGTAATTCAAATCAGAGCGCAACAAGTGCATTCTATCAAAGCATACTTGGCCTCACATGGCGTGAACTTCTTACTTAGTAGATGAGCTGCTCTGTTCTCCCAGTTTCGTCATGCTGTCCCAACACACAGCCGAAGGCGTTATCCAAGACTGACAAATACAGTAACAATGGCTTCCCAGGTTCGGGGGAACCAGCACTGGTGGATTTTATAGATATTCTTTGATTATGTCGAAGGCTTTTTGACAGTCTTCTATCCATTTTGTGGCAGTATCCTTTTTCAGCAACTTGAAAATGGTTTCATAGATTACCGTAGACTGGGCTACAAAGCGAATGATGTAATTCAATCTACCGAGGAAACACATTACATCTTTCTTGCTCTTTGGTGGTGGCAATTCCTGAATGGACTTGATTTTTGATGGGCCCAATTCTATCCCCTTCCTACTTATAATAAAGGCCATAGTTTTCCAACAGGGACTCCAAACGTGCATTTTGGCATGTTCAATTTCAAGTTGTACCTTCGCAGGCGTTCGAAAAATTTCCTCAAATCTTCCAAGTTCTCTTAACTCTTCCGAGACTTTATGATAACGTCATCAACATACACTTCAATCTCCTTATGAATCATGTCGTGAAAAGGGGTCGTCATGTCCCTCATGTAGGTGGTGCCGGCGTTCTTGAGACCGAACGACATGACTCTATAGCAATAAACTCCCCAAGGTATGGTGAAGGTTGCCTTCTCTGCATCTTCCTCGTGCATCAAGATTTGTTGATACCCAGCAAAACAATCTACAAATGACTGTAGTTCATGCTTCGCGTAGTTGTCTATGAGGATGTGGATATTTGGCATAAGAAAATCGTCCTTTGGACTAGCTTTGTTGAGATCTCGGTAATCCACACATATTCTGATCTTTCCCTCTTTTTTGGGTACTTGGACGATAGTTGCCAACCAGATGGGATAATTGGTGACCCTTACCACATTCGCCTCTATCTGCTTGGTCACTTCTTTCTTTATCCTCAAACTTAAATCAGGTTTGAATTTCCTGGGTTTCTACTTGACCAATGGTCTGGTAGGATCGGTGGGCAGTCGATGCGAGACAATGTTAGTGCTTATCCCGGCATGTCATCATATGACCATGTGAACAAATCGATGTACTGTCGGAGGTAGCTGAACCAGTTTTTCATTCTTCTCGGCTTCTAGATGAATGCTGATTCTGGTTTCTTTCACGTCTTCTTCACTTCCAAGATTGACCACTTTTGTTTCTTTGAGGTTGGGCTTTTTATGACTCTCCAACTGTTGGATCTCCTACGGAAGATTGTCTGGCAACATACTCTTATCATACTCCTCGTAATCTGGGTCATTGCGCTCGACATGTTTTGTTACTTGTCACAATCGTGGAACGCTAGTTTTTAGCATTTTGATTACTGAAATGAAACGCTAAGTATAAATGAAGCGGCAAATACAGTTGCAATATTTGAGAAAATTATTATTTTTATTTCATCAAAAGACTAACGTCTTAAGCGTTCAAAAAAGGAAAATGACAAAAAGGTACAGACGCAGTGCATGCCTCAATTGACCGTGCGCTTTGCAAAAGAAATGTTTTACAGTTCCATACTACCAAGACACCCAGCAAACCAAAAACGGACTGGCAGTCCAATTTTGCAGCTCTTCCCTTGGTTCGACATTCTTGATAGTCGGTGTCTTGATGTCAGTCCCTTCACAGCATTCTTCAATAATATTCAAGGACACCTTTCTCATCCCGTCGATGATATCATCTTCTGGTACTAAACCCTGACCCGGACTTGAAACATGCTCTGGCACAAAAACCTTTTTCTCGGAGCTACCAGTATGAGTTTTCCCCTCCGGAGGCTGAATCCTATGCAGTCCCTTCCTTTCTGCCTCCCAACCCTGGCTCCCAACCCTGTTCTTGGCTTGTATCCATATTTTATCATCTCACTCATAGCCATCTTGGATCTATAAAGCGACTGCATTCCCAAGTTTTGTTTAACCTCTTCCATTTCAGTAGTCTGCATGATTTCCACTTCAGCGAAAGAAGCTCTATCTAGCCCTTCAATGAATGGAACAAAATGCTCGAAATAAGCGGAGTGACCCCACTCGCCGTGGACCACGATCTCCTGACATCCCCACTCAAATTTCATGCATTGGTGTAAAGTGGATGAGACGGCCCCTTCCATGTGTATCTAAGGCCTTCCCATCAGCAAGTTGTAGGAAGAAGAGATGTCCATTACTTGAAACAATATGGGAAATTCAACCGGCCCGATTTGTAGGGACAAATAAATTTCTCTAATAACATCATTTCGCGAACCGTCAAAGGCCTTCACCCTCACGTGACTTTCCTTGACTTCCCTCAAATGAACTCCTAACTCCCGTGGGGTGGAGAAGAGACAAATGTTGACTCCTAAACCTCCATCAACCAACACTCGGGACACCACTTTGTCCCCATATTTGAAAGTGATATAAAGAGCTTTGTTGTGACTTACGCCTTTGATATGAAGTTTGTCTCTTCCGAAAGTTATCATATTTGCTTCGACCATTTTCTCAATTGTCGCGGAGAGCGCCTCACTGGTGGTGTTTCTTGGTACACTTACCCCACTTACTTTCCACTAGGCATCCTTATGATTGTCAGAGCTCATTAACAAATCCATGATTGATATTTGTGCTATTTGTTTCTTCAACTGCTCCTCCACGGAGTACTCTTTGGTTGAAATTCTCTTCCAAAACTCGGCGGCTTCTAGGTCTGTTATGTTCATTCTCTGAATTTGCTCTCTTCCCAAGTTCCCTCGATTGGCATCTTCATGAGCGTAGCATCTCCCACACCTAGTCATATCATGGGTTGCGACAGAGTGTCATTTTGGCCTTCCCCTTCTACTAGTACGTCCATGGGATGATTTTGTATTATCGACTTTCTTCGTCTCCAGTGGCATCAAGAGGTTGTCGCTAATAAGTCTAAGCTGTCACTGTAGGTCTCACTTGTACTGTAATCGTTGGAGCCCTTTGAGGAGGGATCTGGCAGCTTCTGCATTTCCTATAGCGACAATCGTTCCCTTTAGGATATACTCTTTGTCCAATGTAATCATGTTAACTCCCTGGTTTCGGTGATTTGGCAGCGGATTGCAGTTCACATTGGGCGGCGCTAGAGTGCACTGAATGGCTCCGCTCTTGATTAGTTTTTAATCTCATTTTTCAGCTTAAAACAATCTTCAGTATCGTGGCCAGGTACATTGGAATGGTACACGCCCCTTTTAGTTGCATCAAAATACTTGGAGGGATACTCGGGGACCCTTCCTTATACAGGATATATCAATACTGCACTTCTCAATTTCTCATACAATTGGGCCAGAGGCTCAGGAATCGGGGTATAATTGCTAGGATCCCTCTTTTCAAAGTTTGGACGAGGGCATGGTGCATAAGCGGGTCAGGTTTGGTAAGTAGTGGGTGGTGGTGAATGATTGTTTGGCGTATAGGAAGTGTTTTTGTGATGTGGGTTGGGTTGATAGTAAGGGATGACTGTTAAGACCTCCTCTTTCTTCTTCTTTTTGCAGCACTACCATGGATTGTACTTTACCGAATTTTATGCCCTCTTCAAAGCAATATCCCATCTTGACCAGCTCGGGGAATTTCTGTCCCATCATTCCCATCATCTTTTCAAAGTATATCCCTTCCTTGGCTCTGATGAAATACTTGATTAATTCACTGTCGTCCAGCGGAGGTTGTGCCCTGGCGGCCTCTGACCTCCACTGACGTGCATATTCTTGGAATGACTCGAATGGTTATTTCTGCAGGTTCACTACTGCGAACCTATCGGGGGTGGTCTCTGTGTTGAATCGAAAGTGATTCATGAAGTCCTCTGCCATATCTTGGCAAGTTCTCAAATCTCATGGATCTTGCCGAGTATACCAGGTCAGTGCTTCTCTCGTCAGGCTCCTTAAAAATAACTTCATTCTCAGCTTCTCATTCCTCCCCACTATAACTAACTTGTTACAATATGCCCTCAAATGCGCGTGGGGATCACCCGTCCCATTAAAGATATCGAACTATGGAGGTTTATACACTGATAGCATATCCACATCCGGATGAATACACAAATTCTCGTAGTCCAAACTTTTGCTTCCTTAGGCAAGTTGAAGGTTCTTTATTTGCTTTCTCAAGATTTGCAGCTGCTCAGATACTGACACCTGACCGTAACAAGTGCTGTAAAAGTAGGTTCAGAAATGGCATATATAGGGGAAACATATCTCTCATGGGCGGTGGTGTGTGCCACATGTATGTGCTAGTGAGTGGTAAAAGTGACTCCGTCACGAGGAGGGGTGTGAGTTGCATTGGTGGTGATAGGCAGGTGTTTTGGTGTCTGAACGTACTGTGGTACGAAGGGAGTGTGGATAGGGGGATTTTGTGGGTTTGCTGGGGTTATTGGAGGTATGACTTGAGTGGTAGGAACTGAAGTTGGGTGTTGTTGTTTTGGCGCGATCTGGAAGGAAAATGGTCTGGAATTGAATCAAAACAAGGAAATCGAGGTGATTGAGGAAGCGTTGTCACTGCCAGATGTGCTAATTCCCCGATATGATGTACTTCCTCCCTAAGAGACTCCATTTCCTGGGGCATCCTGGCCACGTTTACATCATTCCTAGTATCGTTCTTCTCCCTCGATCGCCCCGGGCTGTCGGCTATCACCAGACCATGTTCAGTCAGGTTTTCTGTAGGTGACATCTTTCCCATTGATCATTGATTATATGGTGGTTCTGCCAGTTTCAGTCAACACAAACCAACTTTCCTTTTCTTCTAGGGGGTAATAATAAAGAAAAAGAAAAATAAAAAAGAAAAGAAAAAGAAACAGGAGTCAGTTTCTTCATTTATACAAGCAGGAAATCACACAGAGCAATTAAATTCACGCATTAAGGCTAGCGCATTTTCTAGAATTTGTGGGGGCCTCTCATTGCCAAGGGTAGGCCTAAATCGTAGATATTTGACAAACATTTAGACATGACACATTTAGATTTGAAGCAAGTTTGGTTTCATTGATAATTTGGAATGATATAAATGTGAACAAAGATTACATCATTGATTCATAGAACTACATGGGCTTGCCAACTTGCCATTTTGGAAAGTAAAAGATAACTAGAATGAGGATACAAAACGAGAAAAAAAGGGAAATCAACCAACTCTAATAACCATCCCCGGAGTCGTTTCCCATCTCCTCTTATTCTTCTGGCTCTTCTTTTGGATCCTCCTTCGGGTGTTCTTCAAACTCCTCATCATCGTTGAACTCTGACCCCTCCTCTGCATCTTCTTCTTGCTCTGTACTGGACTATGTTTGGATGCACTCCACTACTCGGTCATCGTCTTTAGCAGGTGGAAACATGTGATCGATGGATCCTGGGACCACCTGTTGGTGCATTGAAGTATTCACAAGGTAATGTGGCAGGATCTTATAGTCAATTTTCAAAGAAGCCACTGCATCCTCTAACCAGGATACACCCTCTCTGCTTGGCTGGGCCAGTTTGTCTTCCTCATTAATACAGACATAATACTAAGAAGTGCACCACGAGTTTTGAACCATTGGCATTGTGACTAGGTCGTTCCACTCTTCTTAGAGCCTTCTTATCCTAGGGATTGGAAACTATCTGTTGTACTCATCCCCGTATAGCATTGTCCTTGTCCAAATAGGCACATCTTAGATCATCCGGAACTGTCTGAGAATCTGTAGGGGTGAGTATGGTTGAAGGCCCTCATGTCCGATTAGCTCAATGAAGTATTTCTTAGGTGTCCTTAAGATTTCTGTTCCACCTAACCATGATAGCTTCCAGTTGATCCATTTTCCACTAAGATTGGTCAGCATACTCCCTCCACTCTTCTTGCCAATGTGGGGATACCCAATGTCTCATCCTCTCATTGTGGTTGCGGATCATGTTGTTGACGCCCACAAAGTAGTCAATGGTGGCTTCTCGCTGGAAGAAATTTCGGTAGCCAAGATCTGAAGCAGGAAGTTACAAACCTTGAAGAAATCATAACCTTGTGCACATGCGTACAAATCCCTCATCATATCATCTAGCACCATTGGCACCAAAGTAGCTTGAGGATTGCCACGGAAGGTCGCCAGAACCACAGGTAATAAGTTGATGTTGATCTGAACCCTTCTCTGCAGGAAGACCAATAATCCTAATAGTGCCATTGAGAAGGCGATAGGCCTGAGACTCTCTTATGTCGCTTGGTCACATTAAAACTCTCCTGAATACCACTCATAGCTTTCACAGTGTCCAAATCTGTCAAATAGTTGGTCAAGGCTCACCCATCCATCTTCGATATTTCTGAGACCCCTACTGTTGGCCTGGCCTAAAGCATCCAAGAACCGGTAATCAGGCATAGTAACTGGCAGTATCGGCTTCCTTCCATTGAACGATAGCTCCGTGAAACTAGTAACGTTTTCCAATGTCGGTACTAACTCACAGTCGGCAGACTTGAACATCACCTTAGGCGAATCCCAAAACTCTATCAACATGCGAGTGAGCACCTTGTCTTCTCAGATGTTCAGCAAAGCGATCAATGCCCCTAGGTGTGTCCGAATCTCATCTCCGTGTTCCCAGCGAATGTTCATCCACCACTATTTCAACATATGCGGTGCTACCATAACCATGTTAATCTCAAGGATGTTTTGGTTGATTTGCATTTTATGAGGTGGGTAAAAAAAGGTGTTTGGTAAGTGTTTGCTTTGGATCTTTAAGTGTCTTGTCAGGTTTGTTTGTCTTTCCACATAAGTCATGTCGCCGGGTGCATGACCCGTTGACATTAGGGTGGCTTTCCTAATTGTGTGTCGATGCCAAGGACCGACTCACCTAAGGTTTATACAGTATGACCTAATTTTGTTAGAGTAGAGTGTTTCCTACTTTTGAGTTGGACAGAAGGCTGCGAGAAGTTATGTTTGTTGACCTGATAGAGCCGTTCTCTGAAACTAGAGAGTTTTGAAAAGAGGGTTCGGAGGGGTATAAAAGACATCCCTCGCGTGCCATTGTATGTGATAGTGTACGACCAAGACTCGATAGGAAGAAATGTGATGATAGTGTATATAAACCAGTAACAGACAAGAGTGTAGCAACAATAAGCATGATAATAAGCATAAAGCGCAAATAAGGCAGGTAAGCACCTAATTGGAATATTATCTACAATTAAGGCAATATACAAATAAATCTAAATGCAAAATTATATTAAGTCTTCTAAGGCCAGAACCTAAATGTATTTCCCCAGTAGAGTCGCCATGTTATTGCACCCTATTTTGCACTAGTCAAAACAAGATTCAACTTGTGGTTCCTCTGTTGTTGATGAAAGAGAGTCGCTACCTAATATTTAAAGGTATACTAGGGTACTTATTAAATTACTAAGTCATATTCTTTATTAGTCTGCTACCGGTGACATTATGGGTAACGGTTTTTGTTCTTCTAGTGGGAAAGTGTTAGGCACCCCTTAAAATCTACATGAGGTAGCTCCATAGGACTTAGACTGGATTTGGAATCAATTATTTATACTATGCCTTAACTAGTGTTCTAATGATGTGGCTTAACGTATGTTAGAACATAATTCTTACAAAGGGAGTATGTACTTTAAAAGGGTATGACCTTATAGAGGAAAATAATGTTAGTGCATGTATACATGAAAGGAGCTTTTGAAAGAGTGTATAGGGTGTTTGTATTTAAGAACAACATATGTTAAAGGGAGAACTAAATTAAAACACTTGTTCCTAAAGCATGAGTAGGCCTAAAATGTACCTTGATCTTTTAGACTTAAAGAAAAACCATTTTTTGAAACTCCTTTTGGGCGACAACACTTCATATTTTCGAAATGATTTGATTCCCTTTTTGAATATAAATCTTGTGTTTCTAATCTTATTTTTCCTTTTAGAAAGTGGGGTGGTCGTCTCTTATTAAGCTTTGGGCTTCAAAATCTCTAAGACAAGTTAGCGAAACATAGCAGAATAACTTACAACTAACGAATATGGGATTAGTTACTAACTAAAACTTCTTTTAATCCTATATTATTTAAGGCTTGCCTAAATTTTATATGACATAAGATATAAATTAAAGCATTAAATCCAATATATAATTGTTGTATACATGTGAGATAGAATAACAATAAAGATGCAGCAATGTGCGACAAGGCAGTAAACTAAGGTAACGAAGTATAAATAATAAAGGAGTTTAGAGGGAGAGGATTGGACTATTGTATTTGGACCTCAAAGAGGCAGGCCCAGTAGTAATAGTGACGGCGATAGCTAACTTCGAATTGGAGATACACAACAATGCTGGACTTGGGCCTGAGGGAAAAATCACATTTTTATAATAATATCAACCTTAGGTAAACCATTATGCCCAAACAATAGCAATAAGAAGTTCTCTTAGAATTTACAGATCAGATTCAGTCAGATTAGTAGGGAAAAAGAGGATTGAGTGCAATTTCAAAACAAAGTACATGAACATGAGATCATGAAGACAAATAAGGGTGCATACAACATTTTAAATGCACTACATATAGATACTTTAAATGAGGTTATGATCTTACACAGACAAGGTAAGTTTTAACCTATTATGAGACCAAGTCACCAATGTCATAAAGGAGATTAAAGACAAGGAAAGTACCGTACCAAACAGGTTTAACTCGGCTATACAAACTGAGATTTACATCTAAATATGAGGCAGTTATGTTCAACTTTGAAACTGTTATCATTCAACTACAACTAAAATGACTATGTCCTATTTTATGAAATACAACTTGACAATAACAAAATATATGACGAAGGGTCACTGAAGTTCATAAGATCTCACCTTAATAAGACTGTTTCATATAAATGCAACCAACTGTTATATATGAATATAAGAATGTCATAGTGATAACTCAGAAGCTGCTCTTAGAGTTAACAAACACAAATATAGAGAAGGAGAGTACTTAAACACTTAAACTTCTCATGCTTCAGTTAAATGGTGAAGGATTAAACTATAAACTTTCAGGTTTATCCTATTTAAAATTATCAAACAACAATCTCGACTACAAAACAACAGAATACAGGAAACACTGCGTAGGGATAGAGATCACAAGAAAATTATTAATAGAAAATCTGAAACCTAGGCAAGCATGAGAGGTCATTTGAAGTATATTAAGGAAAACTTAATCATGTGGACTATTTGATATCAGAATGAAAGCCATTAAGATCGCATATAGCCTAATCAACACCAGCTAGAGATATTCAATGTATGATAAATCACCACAAGTTAACAACACATTATGACGAATTAGAAATGACATTTATACACTAATGACAAATATCCTAAACAAACATAATTGACTAAAGGCAACAGCATGCTCATGATATTCAAGTAAGACAATCAAAAGAGAAGAGGGTGAAGATGTACTGACCTTCTCGAGGGTAGCAAACCAAACAGGTATTCCTAAAAGACAAAACCATACATCAGTAAGAAACCCTAATTTTTTATGAAATCTTATTATTACTTTGTGTTCATGTTAGGTCTGGTCTTTTTTTGTTAGGTGAGAACATTGAAGGATCATTTTATAGTTCAGAACATTTAGGGGAAAATCTAAAGAGACAGAGTGAAATGAGAGTGAATCGGAGTGAATCTGAGAGAAAATGAATGAGACTCTTACCTGTGTGTAAGACAATCGTTAGAAGTGAAGAATCCATCGAATAAAGGCTGGAGGTCCAAAGGTCATTGCATTTGACCTCTGGTTTAGAATAATCTTCATGACGAGCTCATGCATGCTATAATTTGGTCACATCATAAGAAAATATGAGGACTTGAGTTTTCTTCTTTGTGTTTGGGTCAGAACACTCGAGATTTTGAATCTTTATGAGAAAACAGGAAAGCGACGGCGAGAATCACATATAGGGAAGCATAAGGAATGATTTTGGGTCATGATTTGTGAACTTGCACAAATTTGTGCAAGGTCTGTGGTTGATTCCTTCATGGCAGGTCAAGAGAGGTTAGAGAGGAAAAGGAAAGAGAGGCGACATAGTCAATAGGAAATGATTCTAGGGTTTGAGAGTCCTTATAATTTGAGATTAAACGTATTTTATGTATGAAATTGGAGGGCCGTTAGATCCCTTAGTTTCAACGGCCAAGATTAAGCTCGATGGGACTATTAAAATTAAAGGAAAGCGGAGATAAATTTAAAGTCATTTATCTGTAGGATGGATGGCTTGGATAAGTCGTGTTTGTTATGTGAGTGATTGAGAGCGATGATGTGGCACGCTATGATTGGTTCAAATATGATGACAAGGATTGCCAGGGTAGATTGGAGGGATTGTTTTGACTGGGTTAATTCTGGATTGGGCTTGGGTGTTGGGCTGGTTTTGATTTAAAGAATGGCCAATTTGTGTTTAATAGAGAATTACAATTATAGCATTTAGCCTCTCTTTATCCCTTTTATAATAAAATTAAATAAGCTTAATAATTTTCAATAAAATGCAGTAAAATCGTTATTATATACATTACTAACTATTATAATTAATTATTTATAAGTATTTTGAATTATAAAATTAATTCCAAATTATTAACATAGTAGTCCAACTAACTAGAAATTAAGGAGTAATTCATCAAATTAATTATAAGGCCTGTGTGATGCATATAAAAGTATTTTAATAATCTTAAAATAGTTATATAATTGTAATTACATAATACTAATGCTAGGTGATTAATTTATTAATTTCAAAACTAATAATTAAGTAATTTGTTGAAATA
>AWOL01S0119061.1:12890-23978 GCA_000715115.1 Nicotiana otophora
ATCATCCAGTATTCCATATTTTCATGCTCCGGAAGTATCACGGCGATCCGTCTCATGTGTTAAACTTCAACTCAGTCCAGTTGGACAAGGATCTATCCTATGTTGAGGAGCCGGTGGCCATTTTGGATAGGCAGGTTCGAAAGTTGAGGTCAAAGAACATCGCTTCTGTGAAGGTTCAGTAGAGGGGTCATCCGGTCGAGGAGGCGACTTGGGAGACCGATCATGATATGTGCAGCCGTTATCCTCATCTTTTCACCACTCCAGGTATGTCTCTATACTCGTTCGAGGACAAACGTTTCTTTTAAGAAGGGGAGGATGTAATGACCCGGCCGGTCGTTTTGAGAGTACTAGCCCCGAACCCCTATTTATTGCTCCATCTATTTCATTTTTGGGTTTTGTGACTTGTCGAGAGGATTTGTTTTTTTGTTTTGGAGTGAAATGGGACACATAGTCTCTAAGTTGGGAGTTTAAGTTCTAGAAATCGGCCGTAGTTTGAATTTTATGAAAACGACTCCGGAATAGAGTTTTGACGGTTCCAATAGCTCCGTAGGGTAATTTTGGTCTTAGGAGCGTGTTCGGATGTTGAATTGGAGGTCCGTAGGTCATTTTAGCGTCAATTGACGAAAGTTGGAAAATGGGATGATTTTAGGAAAGTATGACCGGGAGTGGACTTTTTGATATCGGGGTCGAATTCCGATTCCGGAAGTTGGAGTAATTCTGTCATGTCAATTATGACTTGTGTGCAAAATTTGAGGTCAATCAGACTTGATTTGATAGGTTTCGGCGTCGGATATAGATTTTTGAAGTTTTAAAGTTCATTAGGCTTGAATCGACGTGCAATTCGTATTTTTAGCGTTATTTGATGTGATCTAAAGGTTCGACTAAGTCCGTATGATGTTTTAGGACTTATTGGTAGGTTTGATTGAGGTCCCGGGGGACTCGGGTGGATTCTGGATAGTTAACAGATCAAATTTGAACTTGTGAGAATGGCTGAAGGAACCAAATCTTGTGTAATCGCACCTGCGCAAGATTGACCGCAAGTGCGAGCCCGCATAAGTGACATGTTGATCGCGGAAATGGGTTGGAGCAGTGTGATCAGAGGTCGCAGATGCCAGGAAAATTCCACATCTGTGAGACCGCAGATGCGGACAAGGAGGTCACAGGTGCGCTGGAGCCGCAGAAGCGGACTGCCTCTCGCAGAAGTGAATCCGCAGAAGCAGATTGGAGATCGCAGAAGCGGAGGCAAGACAGCCTGGGAAAAACCGCAGAAGCGGTGCATTTTCCGTAAAAGCGGGATCGTAAATGCGGTCAAGTGATCCGCAGAAGCGAAAACACTGGGCAAACTCTATTAATTCAAGTGTTCAGGATTTTTATCATTATTGGATATTTTGAGCTCGGGTCTTGGCAATAGTTTAGAGTATTTTCGAGAGATTTCTTGAGATAAGTCTCTTGTACTTATTTTTTTATAAATAACCATGTTTTTCCATTGATTTTTCCACCTAGATTACGTGTGTTTAAGGTGGAATTTGAGAGTTGGAAGTTAGGGATTTGGAGAGTTAAATTTGGGGATTTGAGTGGCGACTTGGTATCGGATTTTGGTAATTTTGGTATGGGTGAACTCGATATCGAATGGGTGTTCATAATTTGTGACTTTTATCCGATTTCGGGACGTGAGCCCGGGTCGACGTTTGGAGCGATTTTTTGATTCTTTGCTAAAGTCGTAGATTTATGATTTAAATTAGTTTCTTGTTGTGGTATTCATGATATGTAATTGCTTTTGGCTAGATTTGGGCCATTCAGAGTCGGAATATCGAGGGAAAGGTATCCTTATCGATTGATTGAGCGAGATTTGAGGTAAGTGACTTGTCTAACTTTGTGTGCATGAAATCCCCTTAGGATTTGGTACTGTTGTAACAAATTTGTGATATGTGAGCGCCGTATACGTGAGGTGACGAGTGCGTACACAGGCTAAATGTAAAAATTTCGGTTCTTGCCGAGTTGTCTTCTTTTAAATTCCTTAACTGAGTTGTGTTAGCATATGTAGTGATCATGTTTAGCCTAGTATCGCATGCCTACGTGCCTTAACTCTTACTTGCAATTGCTGCAACATGCTTAGTTGAATTACCTGCTTCCCTGGATTTGAATTAAATCTTTAACTATAAGATTCTTGTTGTGAATTCGTCTTTCCTTCAGTTATCTGTTGCATTTTTACTTTGGGACTACGAGGCGGTTCCTCGGGAGATCCTATCTTGCATATTTACTTTGGGACTACGAGGCGGTTCCTCGGGAGATCCCCATATCTTGCATATTTACTTTGGGACTATGAGGCGGTACCTCGGGAGATCCCCCTTGTCTTGCATATTTATTTTTGAGACTACGAGGTGGTACCTCGGGAGATCCCCTGTTGAGCATTTACATTTGGGTTACGAGGCGATACCTCGGGAGTGCCTCTATTATTTACCTCGATTTGTTGTGCTGTTATTTTCTGAAACTTCTCGTTAAATTCTTAATCATTTCAAAATATTATTATATCTTCTGCTTTGCTTATCTTTTAAACCAGTAGGACCCTGACCTGACCCCGTCACTACTCTACCGAGGTTAGACTTGGCACTTACTGGGTATCGTTATGGTGTGCTCATACTACACTTCTGCACATCTTTTTGTGCAGATCCTGGTTCTTTCCACCCGACTAGATACCAGTGAGTTGGACCGCATGTGGAGACTTCAAGGTATATTTGTCAGCGTCCGCAGACCTCGGAGTCCCCCTCTATCCTTATTATGTTGTTTCCCTTATTCTCTTTAGACTTGATATATAGAGACACTTGGTATTCTTTCTTAGAAGCGTATGACTTATTTCTACCGAGTTTTGGGAGTTGTAATTATTAAATCATAGTTTTTATTTATATATATCATGTGTTGAGATTGGAGTTCAGTTTATTATTCAGTTATTCCGCAAATTGTTAGACTTATCTAGTCTTAGAGACTAAGTACCATCACGACATCCTACGGAGGGAAATTGGGGTTGTGACAATCACAAATATTTCCCAAGAATTCATCCTCACTAACTGGTCCAAATTCAAAACACGAGACTTTACCGATTGATTTCCAAATACTTTTGCAGAAATTAAATCAAAATAAGAATTCATGCAATTCATATCCCCTTTATGCGTATATTCATGCAAGAGACAACAAACATTTCTTTGTTATGTGCAATTCTCATGGAAATTTTGATACATAAGTAAAGGAGATTTAGTTTACACTCATACATATATAACTGACACGTGTGTATATCTTAAACATTATTAAAAGCACTATGGTAGTGTTGTTGTTTTGTGTTTATGATAATAGTAAGATTTGTTTCTTTTCTTTTTTCTTAGAAAATACTAATGTTCGTATATTTCTTTTTGTATGTCAACCCATGGGAAGAAAATAAGGATATCCCACAAAGTAAATTTGGATCAAAGTTCAATTGTAAAAATATTTGTTTAGTTGATTCCTGTACGACACATACAATATTCAAAGAGAAGAAATATTTCTCTCATTTAAGTATGTATAAGGCAGATGTAACTACAATTTCTAGTAGTAGTAATCTAATTGAAGGCTCTAGAAGAGTTACAATAACTCTACTTATGGGAACAATACTTATCATAGATACTGCAATGTTCTCCTCCAAGTCCAAGAGGAACTTATTGAGTTTTAAAGATATCCACCGAAATGGATATCATATTGAGACAATAGATGAGAATAACCTTGAATATCTCATCATTACCAAAACTGTCTCTAGCCAGAAGAGGGTTATTGAAAAGTTCCCATCGTTATCTTGTGGCATGTATTGGACAAGAATTAGTGCAATTGAGGCACATTCTATCGTAAACCAAAAGGTTACTGATTTCAATACTCTTATACTTTGGCATAATCGATTGGGACATCCTGGATAAATTATGATGAGACGGATTATGAAAAACTCAAATGGGCATCCATTAAAGAATTTAAAAATTCTTTTAGATAATGAATTTTCTTGCACTTCTTGTTATCAAAGCAAGTTAATTATTAGACCATCACCAACAAAGGATGGGTTTGAGTCCCCTGCATATTTGGAACGTATACAAGGGGACATTTGTGGACCTATTCACCCACCTAGTGGGTTGTTTAGATATTTTATGGTCCTAATAGATGCATCTTCTAGATGGCCTCATGTGTGCCTATTGTCATCTCGCAACCTGGCATTTGCACAAATAATTCTATTACGGGCACAATTTTCTGATAATCCAATTAAGTTTATTCGACTTGATAATGCTGTTGAGTTTTCATCCCAAGCATTTAATTATTATTGCTTATCAATTGGGATAAAAGTGGAACATCCTGTAGCTCATGTTCAGACTCAAAATGGTCTTGCAGAGTCTTTGATTAAACGTCTGCAATTGATAGCAAGACCGTTACTCATGAAAACGAGGTTACCCACTTCTGTTTGGGGTCATGCCATTTTACATGCAGCAATTCTTAGTTCGTCTCAGACCGACAAATTATCATAAATATATTCCGTTGTAATTAGTTTTGGGTCATGAACCTAATATATTCCATTTAAGAATTTTTGGATGCGTAGTATATATGCATGTAGCACCGCCATATCGCAGGAAAATAGGTCCCCAAAGAAGGTTAGGAATATATATTGGGTTTGAATTGCCCCCATTATTCGGTACCTTAAAACATTAACGGGGAATTTGTTCATTGCTCGATTGTAGACTGTCGATTCGATGAGACACTTTTCCCAAAATTAGGGGGAGCAATTGGGGAAAACCAAACGGGAAATTTTGTGAAAAACATTTATCATTGTCTCATCTTTATCCACGTGCCTCTATTTGTGAAAAAGGTGTAAAAGATTATTCATTTACAGAAAATAGCAAATCAAATGTCAGATGCATTTACGGATCTGAAAAGGATAACAAAACCACATATCCCTGCAGAGAATGTTCCAATCCTTATTAATGTCCCCGTTGGACAATCTTCTAGTGTCATAGCTAATGAGTCAAAAGTACGTCTAAAGTGTGGCATACCATTGGGTTCTAAGGATCGAAATCCTAAAAAAAGAAAAATAAATGATGAAAATGACACTACAAAAGAATCTCATAAAGAAACCCATAATTTAACCAATCTTGAGATTCATGAGGAAATCACTAAGCTTGAGACTCAAGAAAATAAGGAACAATTAATAAACCCAATCGATATTGAGACAAATTTGAATCGATTGGATATAGTGGTGGATTATGTCTTTGCATATAATGTTGCATCTAACATTATGCAAAATAGTGAGTATTTTGAACCTTAATCTGTTGGAGAATATCGACAAAGACGTGATTGGCCAAAATGGCAAGAAGCAATCCAATCTAAGTTGGATTCACTTGTGAAACGTGAAGTTTTTGGACTTGTAGTCCAAACACCTAATGGTGTTAAGCCTGTTGGCTATAAATGGGTCTTTGTACGTAAGAGAAATGAGAAAAATGAGGTACGAAGATATAAGGCACACCTTGTTGTACAAGGATTTTCACAATGGCCTGGTGTCGATTATGAAGAGACGTATTCTACTGTTATGGATGCTATAACGCTTCGTTATCTCATTAGTTTTACCGTCCATAAAAATCTTAACATGCATTTAATATACATGAAAATTCCCGAGGGATTTAAAATGTCTAACGCACATAATTCAAAGTCCCAGAAAATATTTTCAATGAAATTGCAAAGATCTTTGTATGGTCTAAAGCAAACAGGACAAATGTAGTATAACCGTCTTAGTGAGTATTTATTAAAGGAGGGTTATATAAATGATGTCATTTGTCCATGTATTTTTAAAAAGAAAACAACATCGGAATTTGTTGTACTTGACGTATATGTTGATGACATAAACCTTATTGGAACTCCTATAGAACTCCAAAAGACAATTGATTATTTAAAGAAGGAATTCGAGATGAAAGATCTCGAAAAGATAAAATTATGTCTCGGTTTGCAAATTGAACATTTTGCAAATAGGATTTTTATTCATCAATCTGCCTACATAGAAAAGGTATTGAAGCGGTTTTACATGGATGGAGCACATCCATTAAGTTCTCTGATGTTTGTTCGATCACTTGACGTGAATAAGGATCCTTTCCGACCTCAAGAAAAGAATGAAGAGCTACTTGATCCTGAAGTACCATATCATAGTGCAATTGGTGTACTAATGTATCTTGCTAATACTACAAGGCCTGACATAACTTTTTCAGAATGTCTTAGTAAGATATAGCTCTGCTCCTACAAGGAGACATTGGAATGGAATCAAACACATATTGCGGTATCTAAAAGGGACTACTGATATGGGCTTATTTTATGGCAATGATTGCAGTCCCTATCTTGTTGGTTATGCCGATGCTGGGTATTGTTTCCGACCCACACAAGGCTCGATCTCAAACACTCTATGTGTTTACATATGGAGGTACTGCCATATCTTGGTGATCAACTAAGCAATCAATCGTGGCTACTTCATCTAATCATGCTGAGATAATTGCTATTCATGAAGCAAGTCAAGAATGTATATGGTTCAGGTCTATAATACATCTTATTCGAGACAAATATGGTTTGAAGTATGACAAACTACCCACGATTTTGTGTGAAGACAATGCAGCATGCATAGCCTAATTGAAGGGAGGATTCATAAATGGAAATAGGACAAATAACATTTCACCAAAGTTATTTTTCACACATGATCTTCAAAAGAATGGTGATATCAATGTGCAACAGATTCGTTCAGGTGATAATATGGTTGATTTATTCACCAAATCTCTACCGATGTCAACCTTCAAGAAGCTAGCCTACAAGATTTGGATGTGAAGGCTTAAAGATGTGAATTGATGCTCTCATCAAGGGGATTGAATATGCGTTGTACTCTTTTTCCCTTACAAGGTTTTGTCCCACTGGGTTTTTCTTGCTAGATTTTTAACGAGGGTACTAAAAGGCGTATTTCTAAACATGTGTACTCTTTTTCATTTACTAAATTTTTTTTCCATTGGGTTTTATTTTTGTTAAGGTTTTAACAAGGTACATTATCTGTTGAATATACATCCAAGGGAGAGTGTTATAATTAGAATTGTATTTAAGGTGAATGTCTATATTTTAGAGAGACCTTAGGGTTTGTTACTTTGGCTAAGTCACTTTTTTCCATAAATAGAGGGGTCATATTCCATTGTAATTCATCCCAAAACTAATAAGAATTCCCTCTGTCTTTTCTCTGCAATATTCTTCTTCTTTTATTGTTTTATTACATATTCCATTTTATGTTTAAATTTTTCATGTTTGAAAAATTAAGATAGTTTCTTAGGTGTTCAATGATCATTTGATTTGTGGGATAAGAGATAATAATCTCAGATTAAAATACAAATTATTTTAAGATTAGCACTTTAACATTATTTATATAACTATCCTTATGATATGTGCTTTGCGAGTGTAACGACCCAACCGGTCATTTTGCTTTCTAGCGTGGAGGCCTGAAAACAAGACAGTCCGAAAAAGGGCTTTCTGTCTACACGCTTTCGAGAATAGAATAGACGAGACGACTATGATTGACAAAGTAGGGGGAGGTGAGTCTTGTCTTCTTTCACTTTGTCGTACTCGGAGGAGTGGTGACTAAATAGTACATGCCAGACAAAACGACGCTGGCTCCACATGGGGGATTGTCAAATGATAGGCCAGAGAGATGGGCTCATTCGACTAATCAGCGCCTACGTTCCGCTTGCAGCCAATACAACCACAACTTAACTTGCACAAGATTCAACAACCGAAGCTACGGGTAGTCCCTAGGGGGCGACATCCTCCTATAATAGTTAGCAGTACTGAACAAGAGAGTCATCGGTCCGAGGAAACAAAAGGACTTTATTTGAAAAAAAAGGAACTCGCTAGGCTAAAATTCATTTTTGAATGATTCATCGATGGAATTAAACCTAGGCCTATGAAAATTTCTTGTGATTCCCCTTCTTTCTCTTCAGAGCTGGTTGACAATCATTTAGTCAGTCCCTCTCGCTCTTTGATAGACATCTTTCGGTTCTCGGTTTCATCCTTGGAGTTAGAAGTCCTATTCTTCCCAACCAAATAAGCACCTTTGCAAAGTTCACCTTCCCGCGGTCAAAACAAGACTTATGGATAACAATCAAACCTTATGAGGGACAGGGACCAGACTATAGAGCCTAATTAAAAAGAATTCAAAAATAAAATTTGCATAATTTATAGGTATAGCTCAAGAGATGAGATTGGATCCGCATCATCTGGAACCCTTTCACTAAGGACCTCCCCATATGGGTAGAATATGAACCTGCGAATCTGATCTCTTTTCGCAAAAATAGAATCAACAGAATAGCCACTGCAGATATTGCTATTAGTCCCAGTTCATTGATAAAGTTCTTTAAATCCCTTGCTTCAGGTTTTACCTTGTTCGAAAGGACCAGGAAGTAGATGGGCGGGCGAAGCGCGAAGGGGGTGGATGTTTGAGTGGTTGAAAGAGTCGGTCTTGAAAATCGAAGTATTTATAGAAATACCAGGGGTGAGGCCGAGGTAGCAATTCTAGTTCTGGAAAGGAAAGTAAAGTATGATTTTCTTAGACTCCATAAGGAGAGAATAGTCCACTTGGTAGGTGGATGCGGATTCTATCCGAGCTAAGTTCATAGGTATTGCCTAAAAATCTCAATTTTATAGAAAAATAGAGCACTAGCCTAAACTATACCTCTTCTAAGGTAGAATTAAGGTCAACCTCACCTCAGGTAATCACACATCTTCTCACCATCCCCATAGTGTATGAGACAAATGTATGCATTTTATTTTTTAGTTTTTAACTAAAATGTTCATTATCCTAATAAGTAATCAATTAGGAGAGTCCAACTAGCTCGTCTCTATCTGGCACTTTAAGCCTTGGCCAACCAGCTTCCCCATTCCCCTATTTAAGACTTTTCGTATGTGCTTTTACTATTTTATGACTTGCGGGGATGGTTGATCTAGTTTTGGAAAGGTTCGGATTGAATTCAGAACACTTAGTTGCTTAATAGTGGCCTAAGTTGGCCAAGTTTGACTTGAGTCAGCATTTTTAGTAAATGACCTCTAAATCACGATTTATGGTTCCAATAGGTTCGTATGATGATTTTTGACTTGGGAGTGTGTTCGGATCAAATTTTGGAGTGATCCGGGAGCGTTTCGGCGCTTAATGTCGAGAGTTGGTGCCTTGAAGGTTTTAGAGTTTCTTAAATTTAGTTTGAAGTAGACTTTGGTATTATTGATGTCCGTTTGTAATTCCAAGCCTGGGAATAGGTTTGTATAGTTATTTGTGACTTGTGCATAAAATTTGGCATCATTCCGAGTTGTCTAAGTGTGATTTGTAGCGTTCGGAGCTAGTTGAAGAAGTTTGAAGTTCATAAGTTGATTAATTTGGCTTTAGGGTGCGATTCTTAGTTTTTGTATTATTTTATGTATTTTGAGGTTTTGAGCAGGTCCGGATTATGTTTATGAACATATTGGTGTAGTTGGACGGGGTCCCGGGTTGCTCGAGTGTGTTTCGGACCACCCGAAGCTAAGTCCAAAATTACAGAAATTGCTGGTGCTGGTTTCCTTCTTCACGAACGCGGACGAAACCTCCGCGTTCGTGATAAAGAATTTGATCTAGGGGAGATTTTGTGTTTCGCGTTCACGAAGACTGAGCCGCGTTCGCGATAGGAGAGGACTGTGAAGCTTCACATTCGCGAAGAGGAAGGTGAGGTTGGGGGATGATAGACTGGTAGCCTTCGCGTTCGCGAAGTTTTAGCAAGGTTAGCCTTCGCGATCACGAGGCCCCTGCCGCGTTCGCAAAGGGAAAAATCTGGGCAGTGTCAACTTTTGTCTTCACGATCGCGAGGCTTCTTTCAGGATCGCAAAGAAGGGATACATGGGCAGTAGCTTGTTTTAAAAACGGGACTTAGGCCATTTTCTTCATTTCTTACATCTCTTGGACGATTTTGGAGCTTTTGAAGAGGGATTTGTCACCTAGCATCTTGAGGTAAGTAATTTCTATATAATGCGAGTCTAATACATAGATTATTGTTAGATTTTAACATATAAATTATATAAATTATGGGATTATATTGAAAAACTGAGATTTTGATAAAAATGGGATTAGACCATGAAATGAATTATGGAATTGAGTAAAAATTATATATTTGAGTTCGTAAGGTCATGGATAATATTATTCTACGAAATATTTTAGAATTTGGGCATGTGGGCCTAGGGTGTGACTTTTAGGAATTTTCTGATTTGGGTTGGGTAATTACTCTAATAGGTGAATTATGAACTTTTGAGCATATATTGATTAGTTTGTACGACCGCTGGCTAGTTTTATATTACTCGGCATCGATTTGGGGCAACTAGTGAGGTTGAAGGGCCGAGTAGTGGACTTGGAAGCGAGGTAAATTTCTTGCCTAACCTTGTAAGAGGGAATTATCCCCCTAGGTATTTAAATTGTTATTTGTTATTAATTGTTGGTGCAACGTACACACGAAGTGACGAGAGTCCGTAGCTGAAAATCATGTTTATGTCCGGGTAGACTTATGACTTTATCATTCAATATTTATATTATTTAAACCCAACTTGTTAGTTTAATTACTTGAATTTATAATTAAAATTTGATTAGGGATTATGTTAGGCCGAGCTTCGTTACTTTGTGTTTTGGCAGAATATTCGATTGTTGATAGACATTTTGCTTCTTTATGTGCCTATCCTGGTATTGTAATTATATGACCCGTAGTCCGAAGAGTCTCTATATTCTCGTAGATCGGGCCGAAATATATATATATATATATATATATATATNCATTCAATATTTATATTATTTAAACCCAACTTGTTAGTTTAATTACTTGAATTTATAATTAAAATTTGATTAGGGATTATGTTAGGCCGAGCTTCGTTACTTTGTGTTTTGGCAGAATATTCGATTGTTGATAGACATTTTGCTTCTTTATGTGCCTATCCTGGTATTGTAATTATATGACCCGTAGTCCGAAGAGTCTCTATATTCTCGTAGATCGGGCCGAAATATATATATAT
>AWOL01S0119070.1:0-13797 GCA_000715115.1 Nicotiana otophora
AGCCCACACCTTCCAAGTGGTCCCGGGACCCCCGGACCCCGGATCGCCTAACATTTATCCGGGCCATTAAATACGACTTAAGGAACCATAGTCACCGCCCCTCCATGATCATTCCTCATATTTTGCGTTTTTCGGCAAAACAACTAGAATTTCGCCTGATTCCCATATTTTCGTGTGCTATACCCCACGCCTTTCAAGTGGACCCGGGACCCCCAGACCCCGGATCACCTAAAAAATTTTCGGGCCATCAAATACGACCTAAGGTACCATATGCACCACCCCGCCATGATCTTTTCTCATTTGTTGCATTTGACGGCCAAAAAACTAGTATTACGCCCGATTCCCATATTTTCGTGTGCTATAACCCACGCCTTTCAATTGGTCCGGGACCCCCGCATCGTGTAAAAATTTTCCGGGCCATCAAATACGACGCCCCTCCATGATCGTTCCTCATGTTTTGCATTTTTTGGCCTAAATACTAGAATTCCGCCCGATTCCCATATTTGTGTGTGCTATAGCCCATGCCTTCCAACTGGTCTCGGGACCCCCTGACCCCAATCGCCTAAAAATTTTTCGGGCGATCAAATACGACTTAAGGAACCATAGGCACCGCCCCACCATGATCGTTCCTTAATTTTTTTATTTTTACGGCCAAAAAACTAGAATTGCGCCTGATTCCCATATTTTCGTGTGCTATAGCCCACACCTTCCAAGTGGTCCCGGGACCTCCGGACCCCGATCGCCTAAAATTTTTTAGGGCCATTAGATATGACCTAAGGAACCATAGACTATGCCCCGCCATGATCGTTCCTCATGTTTTGCATTTTGCGGCCTAAAAACTAGAATTTCGCCTAATTCCCATATTTTCGTGTGCTATAGCCCACGTCTTCCAACTGGTCCCCGGACCTCCTGACCCCAATCGCCTAAAATTTTTCCGCGCGATCTATTACGCCCTAAGGAACAAAAGTCACCGCCCCGCCATAACATTCCTCATTTTTTGCATTTTTCGTCCAAAAAACTAGAATTCCGCGCAGTTCCCATATTTTCGTGTGCTACAGCCCACGCCTTCCGAATGGGCCGGCCCCCCCGGACTCGGATCGCCTAAAATTTTTCTAGGCAATTAAATACGACCTAAGGAACCATAGTCACCACCCCTCCATGATCGTTCCTCATTGTTTGCATTTTTCGGCCTAAAAACGAGAATTCCGCCCGATTCCCATATTTTCGTGTGCTATAGCCGACGCCTTCCAAGTGGTCCCGGGACACCCGGACCCCGGATCGTCTAAAATTTATCTGAGCCATTAAATACGACTTAAGGAACCATAGTCACCGCCCCGCCATGATCGTTCCTCATTTTTTGCATTTTTCGGCCAAAAAACTAGAATTCCGCCCGATTCTCGTATTTTTGTGTGCATAGCCCACACCTTCCGAGTGAGTCAGGCCCCCTGGACTCGGATCGCCTAAAATTTTTTCGGGCCATCAAATACGACCTAAGGAACCTTAGTCACCGTCCCGCCATGATCGTTCATAATTTTTTTCATTGTTTCGGCCAAAAAACTAGAATTGCGCCCCATTCCAATATATTTTCGTGTGCTATAGCCCACGCCTTCCAGGTGGTCCCGGTACCTCCAGACCCCGGATCACCTAAAATTTTTCCAGGCCATCAAATACGAACTAAGGAACCATATGCACCGCCCCTCCATGATCTTTCCTCATTTTTTGCATTTTACGGCCAAAAAACTAGTATTACGCGTGATTCCTATATTTTCGGGTGCTATAACCCACGCCTTCCAATTGGTCCCGGGACTCCCGGATCGTGTAAAATTATTCTGGGCCATCAAATACGACCTAAGGAACCATACTCACCGCCCCGCCATGTTCGTTCAATATTTTGTGTGCTTTGCGGCCAAAAAACTAGAATTCCGCGTGATTCCCATATTATTATGTGTTATAGCCCACGCCTTCCGAGTAGGCCAGGCCCCCCGGACTGGGATCGCCTAAATTTTTTTCGGGCCATCAAATAAGACCTAAAGAACTATAGTCACCGCCCCGCCATGATCGTTCCTCATTGTTTGCGTTTTTCGGCCTAAAAATAGAATTTCGCCTGATTCCCATATTTTCGAGTGCTATATAGACCACGCCTTCCAAATGGTCCCGGGATCCCCTGACCCCAATCCCCTAAAAATTTTCCAGTCCATCAAATACGACCTAAGGAACCACAGTCACCTCCCCGCCATGATCGTTCCTCATTTTTTGCGCTTTCCGGCCAAAAAACTAGAATTCTGATTGATTCCCATATTATTGTGTTTTATAGCCCACGCCTTCCGAGTGGGCCAGGCCCCCAGGACTGTGATCGCCTAAATTTTTTCGGGCAATCAAATACGACCTAAGGAACCATAGTCACCGCCCTTCCATGATCGTTCCTCACTTTTTGCGTTTTTCGGCAAAACCACTAGAATTCCGCCTGATTCCCATATTTTCGTGTGCTATAGCCCACGCCTTCCAAGTGGTCCCGGTACCTCCAGACCCCGGATCACCTAAAATTTTTCCAGGCCATCAAATACGAACTAAGGAACCATATGCACCGCCCCTCCATGATCTTTCCTCATTTTTTGCATTTTACGGCCAAAAAACTAGTATTACGCGTGATTCCTATATTTTCGGGTGCTATAACCCACGCCTTCCAATTGGTCCCGGGACTCCCGGATCGTGTAAAATTATTCTGGGCCATCAAATACGACCTAAGGAACCATACTCACCGCCCCGCCATGTTCGTTCAATATTTTGTGTGCTTTGCGGCCAAAAAACTAGAATTCCGCGTGATTCCCATATTATTATGTGTTATAGCCCACGCCTTCCGAGTAGGCCAGGCCCCCCGGACTGGGATCGCCTAAATTTTTTTCGGGCCATCAAATAAGACCTAAAGAACTATAGTCACCGCCCCGCCATGATCGTTCCTCATTGTTTGCGTTTTTCGGCTTAAAAATAGAATTTCGCCTGATTCCCATATTTTTGACTGCAATATAGCCCACGCCTTCCAAATGGTCCCGGGATCCCTTGACCCCAATCCCCTAAAAATTTTCCAGGCCATCAAATACGACCTAAGGAACCATAGTCACCTCCCCGCCATGATCGTTCCTCATTTTTTGCGCTTTCCGGCCAAAAAACTAGAATTCTGATTGATTCCCATATTATTGTGTTTTATAGCCCACGCCTTCCGAGTGGGCCAGGCCCCCAGGACTGTGATCGCCTAAATTTTTTCGGGCAATCAAATACGACCTAAGGAACCATAGTCACAGCCCCGCCATGATCGTTCCTCATATTTTGCATTTTTCGGCCAACAAATAGAATTCCGCCCGATTCCCATATTTTCGTGTGCCATATAGCCCACGCCTTCCAACTGGTCCCGGGACCCCCTGACCCCAATCGCCTAAAAAATTTTCGGGCCATTACATATACCCTAAGGAACCATAGTCACCGCCCTGCCATGATCGTTCCTCACTTTTTGCGTTTTTCGGCAAAAACACTAGAATTCCGCCTGATTCCCATATTTTCGTGTGCTATAGCCCACGCCTTCCNAAAATTTTTTCGTTACATCAAATACGACCTAAGGAACCATAGTCACCGCCCCGCCATGATCGTTCCTCATTTTTTGTGTTTTGCGGCCAAAACACTATAATGACCCCCGATTCCCATATTTTCGTGTTCCATAGCCCACGCCTTCCAAGTGGTCCCGGGATCCCCGGACCCTAGATCACCTTAATATTTTCCGGGCAATCACATACGACCTAAGGAACCATAGTCACCGCCACGACATGATCGTTCCTCATGTTTTGCTTTTTTCGGCCAAAAAACTAGAATTCCGCGTTATTCCCATATTATTGTGTGTTATAGCCCACGCCTTCCGAGTGGGCCAGCCCCCCCGGACTGTGATTGCCTAAAATTTTTTCGTTACATCAAATACGACCTAAGGAACCATAGTCACCGCCCCGCCATGATCGTTCCTCATTTTTTGTGTTTTGCGGCCAAAACACTATAATGACCCCCGATTCCCATATTTTCGTGTTCCATAGCCCACGCCTTCCAAGTGGTCCCGGGATCCCCGGACCCTAGATCACCTTAATATTTTCCGGGCAATCACATACGACCTAAGGAACCATAGTCACCGCCACGACATGATCGTTCCTCATGTTTTGCTTTTTTCGGCCAAAAAACTAGAATTCCGCGTTATTCCCATATTATTGTGTGTTATAGCCCACGCCTTCCGAGTGGGCCAGCCCCCCCGGACTGTGATTGCCTAAAATTTTTTCGTTACATCAAATACGACCTAAGGAACCATAGTCACCGCCCCGCCATGATCGTTCCTCATTTTTTGTGTTTTGCGGCCAAAACACTATAATGACCCCCGATTCCCATATTTTCGTGTTCCATAGCCCACGCCTTCCAAGTGGTCCCGGGATCCCCGGACCCTAGATCACCTTAATATTTTCCGGGCAATCACATACGACCTAAGGAACCATAGTCACCGCCACGACATGATCGTTCCTCATGTTTTGCTTTTTTCGGCCAAAAAACTAGAATTCCGCGTTATTCCCATATTATTGTGTGTTATAGCCCACGCCTTCCGAGTGGGCCAGCCCCCCCGGACTGTGATTGCCTAAAATTTTTTCGTTACATCAAATACGACCTAAGGAACCATAGTCACCGCCCCGCCATGATCGTTCCTCATTTTTTGTGTTTTGCGGCCAAAACACTATAATGACCCCCGATTCCCATATTTTCGTGTTCCATAGCCCACGCCTTCCAAGTGGTCCCGGGATCCCCGGACCCTAGATCACCTTAATATTTTCCGGGCAATCACATACGACCTAAGGAACCATAGTCACCGCCACGACATGATCGTTCCTCATGTTTTGCTTTTTTCGGCCAAAAAACTAGAATTCCGCGTTATTCCCATATTATTGTGTGTTATAGCCCACGCCTTCCGAGTGGGCCAGCCCCCCCGGACTGTGATTGCCTAAAATTTTTTCGTTACATCAAATACGACCTAAGGAACCATAGTCACCGCCCCGCCATGATCGTTCCTCATTTTTTGTGTTTTGCGGCCAAAACACTATAATGACCCCCGATTCCCATATTTTCGTGTTCCATAGCCCACGCCTTCCAAGTGGTCCCGGGATCCCCGGACCCTAGATCACCTTAATATTTTCCGGGCAATCACATACGACCTAAGGAACCATAGTCACCGCCACGACATGATCGTTCCTCATGTTTTGCTTTTTTCGGCCAAAAAACTAGAATTCCGCGTTATTCCCATATTATTGTGTGTTATAGCCCACGCCTTCCGAGTGGGCCAGCCCCCCCGGACTGTGATTGCCTAAAATTTTTTCGTTACATCAAATACGACCTAAGGAACCATAGTCACCGCCCCGCCATGATCGTTCCTCATTTTTTGTGTTTTGCGGCCAAAACACTATAATGACCCCCGATTCCCATATTTTCGTGTTCCATAGCCCACGCCTTCCAAGTGGTCCCGGGATCCCCGGACCCTAGATCACCTTAATATTTTCCGGGCAATCACATACGACCTAAGGAACCATAGTCACCGCCACGACATGATCGTTCCTCATGTTTTGCTTTTTTCGGCCAAAAAACTAGAATTCCGCGTTATTCCCATATTATTGTGTGTTATAGCCCACGCCTTCCGAGTGGGCCAGCCCCCCCGGACTGTGATTGCCTAAAATTTTTTCGTTACATCAAATACGACCTAAGGAACCATAGTCACCGCCCCGCCATGATCGTTCCTCATTTTTTGTGTTTTGCGGCCAAAACACTATAATGACCCCCGATTCCCATATTTTCGTGTTCCATAGCCCACGCCTTCCAAGTGGTCCCGGGATCCCCGGACCCTAGATCACCTTAATATTTTCCGGGCAATCACATACGACCTAAGGAACCATAGTCACCGCCACGACATGATCGTTCCTCATGTTTTGCTTTTTTCGGCCAAAAAACTAGAATTCCGCGTTATTCCCATATTATTGTGTGTTATAGCCCATGCATTCCGAGTGGGCCAGGACCCCCGGACTCTGATCGCCTAAATATTTTTCGGGCCATCAAATACGACCTAAGGAACAATAGTCACCACCCCACCATGATCGTTCCTTATTTTTTGCATTTTTGGGCCAAAAAACTTGAATTCCGCGCAATTCCCATATATTCGTGTGCTACAGCCCACGCCTTCCGAGTGGGCCGGGCCCACCAAACTCGGATCGCCTAAAATTTTTTTAGGCCATTTAATACGACCTAAGGAACCATAATCACCGCCCTGTCATGATCATTCCTCATGTTTTGCATTTTTCGGCCTACAAACGAGAATTCCGCCCGTTTCCCATATTTTCGTGTGCTATATCCCACGCCTTCCAAGTGGTCCCCGGACCCCGAATCGCCTAAAATTTATCCGGGCCATTAAATACGACTTAAGGAACCATAGTCACCGCCCTCCATGATCGTTCCTCATTTTTTGCGTGTTTTGGCCAAAATACTAGAATTCCGCCCAATTCTCATATTTTTGTGTGCTATGGCCCACGCCTTCCGAGTGAGCCGGGCCACCCGAACTCGGATCGCCTAAAACTTTTTCGGGCCATCCAATACAACCTAAGAAACCTTAGTCACCACCTCGCCATGATCGTTCGTAATGTTTTGCATTCTTCGGCCAAAAAACTAGAATTTCGCCTGATTCCCATATTTTCATGTGCTATAGCCCACGCCTTCCAAGTGGTCCCGGGACCCCCCAGACCCCGGATCACCTAAAACTTTTCCGGGCCATCAAATACGACCTAAGGAACCATATGCACTGCCCCATCATGATCTTTCCTCATTCTTTTGCATTTTACGGCCAAACAACTAGTATTATGCCCGATTCTCACATTTTCGTGTGTTATAACCCACGCCTTCCAATTGGTCCTGGGACCCCCGGATTGTGTAAAATATTTCCGGGCCATCAAATAAGACCTAAGGAACCATAGTCACCGCCCCGCCATGTTCTTTCCTCATGTTTTGCGCTTTTCGGCCAAAAGACTAGAATTCCGCGTGATTCCCATACTATTGTGTGTTATAGCCCACGCCTTCCGAGTAGGCCATGCCCCACGGACTGTGATCGCCTAAATTTTTTTTTCACCATCACATACGACCTAAGGAAGCATAGTCACCGCCCCGCCATGATCGTTCCTCATTGTTTGCTTTTTTCTGCCAAAAATTAGAATTCCGCCCGTTTCCCATATTTTCGTGTGCTATATAGCCCATGCCTCCCAACTAGTCCCGGGACCCCTGACCCCAATCGCCTAAAAGTTTTCCAGGCCATCAAATACGACCTAAGGAACCATAGTCACCGCTCCGCCATGATCGTTTCTCATATTTTGCGTTTTTCGGCCAAAAAACTAGAATTCAACGTGATTCCCATATTATTGTGTGTTATAGCCCACGCCTTCCGAGTGGGCCAGGCCCCCAGGACTGTGATCGCCTAAATTTTTTTCGGGCCATCAAATAAGACCTAAGGAACCATAGTCACCGCCCTGCCATGATCGTTCCTCATTTTGTGTGTTTTTCGGCCAAAAAATTGAATTCCACCCTGTTCCCATATTTTCATGTGTTATAGCCCACGCCTTCCAAGTGGTCACGGGACCCCCGGACCCCGATCGCCTAAACTTTTTCAGGGCCGTTACATATGACCTAAGGAACCATAGACTCTGCCCCGCCATGATCGTTCCTCATTTTTTGCATTTTTTCGGCCTAAAAACTAGAATTTCGCCCGATTCCCATATTTTCGTGTGCTATATCCCACGCCTTCCAACTGGTCCCGGGACCCCCGACCCCAATCGCCTAAAATTTTCCGGGCCATCAAATACGACCTAAGGAACCATAGTCACCACCCCGCCATGATCGTTCCTCATGTTATGCGTTTTTCGGCCAAAACACTAGAATTCTGCGTGATTCCCATATTATTGTGTGTTATAGCCCACGCCTTCCGAGTGGGCATGGCCCCCCGGACTTTGATCGCCTAAAACTTTTTCGTTCCATCAAATACAACCTACGGAACCATAGTCACCGCCCCGCCATGATCGTTCTTCATTTTTTGAATTTTTCAGCCAAAAAACTATAATTCCGCCTGATTCCCATATTTTTTTGTGCTATAGCCCACGCCTTCCGAGTGAGCCGGGCCCCCCGAACTCGGATCACCTAAAATTTTTTGGGCCATCAAATACGACCTAAGGAACCATAGTCACCGCCCCGCTATGATCGTTCCTCATGTTTTGCATTTTTCGGCCAAAAAACTAGAATTTCGCTCAATTTCCATATTTTCGTGTGCTACAGCCCACGCCTACGAGTGGGCCGGGCCCCCTGACTCGAATTGCCTAAATCTTTTTCGGGCCATTAAATACGACGGAAGGAACCATAGTCACCGCCCCGCTATGATCGTTCCTCATGTTTTGCATTTTTCGGCCAAAAAACTAGAATTTCGCTCAATTTCCATATTTTCGTGTGCTACAGCCCACGCCTACGAGTGGGCCGGGCCCCCTGACTCGAATTGCCTAAATCTTTTTCGGGCCATTAAATACGACGGAAGGAACCATAGTCACTGCCCTGCCATGATCGTTCCTCATTTTTTGCATGTTTTGGCCTAAAATCGAGAATTCCGACTGATTCCCATTTTTTCGTGTGTATAGCCCACGCCTTCTAAGTTTATGCGACCTACGGAACCTTAGCCACCCGCCCATACATGATCGTTCCTTATTTTTTGCATTTTTCGGCCAAAAAACTAGAATTTCGCCCGATTCCGATATTTTCGTGTGCTGTAGACCACGCCTTCCAACTGGTCCCGGGACCTGCGGACCCCGATCGCCTAAAGTTTTCCTCGGCCATCACATATGACCTAAGGAACCATAGACACTGCCCCGCCATGATCGTTCCTCATATTTTATGTTTTCGGCCCAAAAACTAGAATTCCGCCTGATTCCCATATTTTCATGTGCTATAGCCCACGCCTTCCAAGTGTCCCGAGACCCCCGAACCCCGATCTCCTAAAATTTTTCTGGGCCATCAAATACAACCTAAGGAACCATAGTCACCGCCCCACCATGATCGTTCCTCATTTTTTGCATTTTTCGGCCAAACAACTAGAATTTCGCTTGATTCCCATATTTTCGTGTGCTATAGCCCTCGCCTTCCAAGTGGTCCCAGGACCCCCGGACCCCGATCGCTTAAAATTTTTCTAGGCCATCAAATAAGACCTAAGGAACCATAGTGACTGCCCCGCCATGATCGTTCCTCTTGTTTTGCATTTTACGGCGAAAATACTAGAATTCCGCCCGATTTCCATATTTTCGTGTGCTATAGCCCACGCCTTCCAAGTGGTCCAGGGACCCACGGACGCCGATCGCCTAAAATTCTTTCCAGGCCATCAAATACGACCTAAGAAACCATATTAACCGTACCAGAAAGACATTTCTTCATTTTTTGCATTTTACGGCAGAAAAACTTGAATTCCGCCCGATTTCCATATTTTCGTATGTTATAGCCCACGCCTTCCAAGTGGTCCCGGGATCCTCGGACCCCGATCGCCTAAAATTTTTACGGGTCATATAATATGACCTAAGGAACCATAGTCAGCACCCCACCGTGAGCGTTCCTCTTTTTTTGCATTTGTCAGCTAATAAACTAGAATTTTGCCTGATTCCCATATTTTCGTCTGCTATAGCCCACGCCCTCCCAGTGGATTGGGCCCCCCGGAGCCCGATCGCCTAAAATTTTTCCAGGCCATAAAATACGAAGTAAGGAACCATTTTCACCTCCCCACCATGACCTTTCCTCATTGTTTGCATTTTACGGCCAAAAAACTAGAACTCCGCATAATTTTCATATTTTCGTGTCCAATATAGCCCCCGCCTTCCAAGTGGTCACGGGACCGCCGGACCCCTATCGCCTAAAGTTTTTTTTGGGCCATCCAACACGACCTAAGGAACCATAGTCTCCGCCCCGCTGTGATCGTTCCTCATTTATTGCGTTTTCGGCAGAAAAACTTGAATTACGCCCGATTCCCATATTTTCGTGTGTTATAGCCCACGCCTTCCAAGTGGTCCCGGGATCCTCGGACCCCGATCGCCTAAAATATTTACGGGTCATATAATATGACCTAAGGAACCATAGTGAGCACCCCACCGTGAGCGTTCCTCTTTTTTTGCATTTGTCAGCCAATAAACTAGAATTTTGCCTGATTCCCATATTTTCGTGTGCTATAGCCCACGCCTTCCCAGTGGATTGGGCCCCCCGGAGCCCGATCGCCTAAAATTTTTCCAGGCCATAAAATACGAAGTAAGGAACCATTGTCACCTCCCCACCATGACCTTTCCTCATTTTTTGCGTTTTACGGCCAAAAAACTAGAACTCCGCCTGATTTTCATATTTGCGTGTCCAATATAGCCCACGCCTTCCAAGTGGTCACGGGACCGCCGGACCCCTATCGCCTAAAGTTTTTCTGGGCCATCCAACACGACCTAAGGAACCATAGTCTCCGCCCCGCTGTGATCGTTCCTCATTTATTGCGTTTTCGGCCAAAAAACTAGAATTCCGCCCGATTCCCATATTTTCGTGTGCTATAGCCCACACCCTCCAATTGGACCCGGGACCCCCGGACCCCGATCGCCTAAATATTTTCTGGGCCATCAAATATGACCTGAGGAACCATAGTCACCGCCCCGCTATGATCGTTCCTCATTATTTGCGTTTTTCGGCCAAAACCTAGAATTTCGCCCGATTACCATATTTTCGTGTGCTATAGCCCACGCCTTCCAAGTGGTCCCGGGACCCCGATCTCCTAAAATTTTTTCGGGCAATCGAATTTGACCTAAGGAACCATAGTCACTACCCCGTCATGATCGTTCCTCATTCTTTGCGTTTTTCGGCCAAAAAACTAGAATTTCGCCTGATTCCCATATTTTCATGTGCTATAGCCGACGCCTTCCCAGTGGGTTGGCCGCCCCGGAACCGGATCACCTAAAATTTTTCCGTGCCATCAAATACGACCTAAGGAACCATAGTCACTACCCCGCCATGACCTTTCCTCGTTTTTTGCATTTTGCGGCCCAAAAACTAGAATTCCGCCAGGTTCCAATATATTCGTGTGCTATAGCCCACACCTTCAGAGTAGGCCGGGCCCCCCGAAGCCGTATCGCCTAAAAATTTTCTTGGCCTTCAAATACGGCCTAAAGAACCAAAGTCACTGCCCCGCCAAGAGCTTTCCTCATTTTGTGCATTTTACGGCCAAAAAGCTAGAATTCTGCCCGATTCCCATATTTTCATGTGCTATAGCCCACGCCTTCCGAGTGGTCCAGGGACCCCCGGACCTCGATCGCTTAAAATATTTGCTGGCCATCAAATACGTCCTAAGGAACCATAGTCACCGCCCCGCCATGATCATTTCTCATTATTTGAATTTTAAGGCCAAAAAACTAGAATTTCGCCCGATTCCCATATTTGCGTGCGCTATAGCCCACTCCTTCCGAGTGGGCCGGTCCCCCCGGACCTCGATCCCCTAAAAATTTTCATGGCCATCAAATACGACCTATGGAACCATTGTCACCGCCTCGCCATGATCGTTCCTCTTTTTTTGCGTTTTTCGGCCAAAAAACTAGAATTGTGCCTGATTCCCATATTTTCGTGTGGTATAGCCCACACCTTCCCAGTGGGTAGGGGCCCCCGGAGCCGGATCACCTAAAATTTTTCCGGCCCATCAAATACGACCTATGGAACCATAGTCACCTCCCCGCCTAGAGCGTTCCTCATTTTTTGCATTTACGGCCAAAACACTAGAATTCCGCTCGATTCCCATATTTTCGTGTGCTATAGCCCATGCCTTCCAAGTGGTCCCGGGACCCCCGGACTCTGATCTCCTAAAATGTTTCTGGGCCATCAAATATGACCTAAGGAACCATAGTCACTTTCCCGCCATGATCATTTCTCATTTTTTGCGTTTTTCGGCCAAAAAACTAGAATTTTGCTTGATTCCCATATTTCCATGTGCTATAGCCCACGCCATTCAAGTGGATTGGGCCCCCCAAAGCCGGATTGCCTAAAAGTTTTCCGGGCCATCAATTACGACCTAAGGAACCATAGTCACCACCTCGCCATGAACGGTCCTCATTTTTTGCATTTTACGGCCAAAAAACTAAAATTTTGCCCGATTCCCACATTTTCGTGTGCTATAGCCCATGCCATCTGAGTTGGCCGGCCCCCCGGACTCGGATCGCCTAAAAATTATTTGGGCCATTAAATACGGCCTAAGGAGCCATATTCACCATCCTGCCATGATCGTTCCTCATGTTTTGCGTTTTTTGGCCAAAAAACTAGAATTCTGCCCGTTTCCCATATTTTCGTGTGCTATAGCCCACGCCTTCCAAGTGGTACCGGGACCCCTGGACCCCGATCTGCCAAATTTTTCCGGGCCATCAAATACGACCTAAGGAACCATAGGCACTGCCCCGTCATGACCGTTCCTCATTTTTTGCGTCTACGGCCAAAAAACTAGACTTTCGCTTGATTCCCATATTTTCGTGTGCTATAGCCCACGTCTTCCCAGTGGGTAGGCCCCTGGAGCCGGATCGCCTAAAATATTTCCAGGCCATCCAATATGACCTAAGAAACCATAGTCACTGCCTGCCATGACCTTTCCTCATTTTTTGCATTTTACGGCCAAAAAACTAGAATTCTGCGCGATTCCCATATTTTCGTGTGCTATAGACCACGCCTTCCGAGTGTGCCGGGCCCCCCGGACTAGGATCGCCTAAAATTTTTCCGGGCCATAACATATGACCTAAAGAACCACAGTCACCGCCCGGCCATGACCGTTCCTCTTATTCTTGCAGTTTACGGCCAAAGAATGAGAATTCCGCCCGATTTGCATATTTTCATTTGCCTTATAGTCCACGCTTTCCAAGAGGTCCCGGGACCCCCGCACCCCGATCGCATAAAATTTTTTCGGGCCATGAAATACGACCTAAGGAACTATTGTCACCGCCCGCAAAGATCGTTCCTCATTCTTTGCATTTTACGGCCAAAAAACTAGAATTCTGCTCGATTTCCACATTTTCGTGAGCTATAGCCCACGCCTTCCAAGTGGTCCCGGGACCCCCGGACCCTAATCTCCTAAATTTTTTACGGGCCATCAAATACTACCTAAGTAATCATAGTCACCGCCCCGCCGTGTTCATTCCTCATTTCTTTGCGTTTTTCGGCCCAAAAACTAGAATTTCGCTTGATTCCGATATTTTCATGTTCTATAGCCCACGCATTTCTAGTGGATTGGACCCCCCCAGACGGTTTGCCTAAAAATTTTCCGTGCCATCAAATACGACCTAAGAAACCATAGTCACCGCTCCGCCATGAACTTTCCTCATTTTTTGCATTTTACGACCAAACAACTAAAATTCCGCCCGATTCCTATATTTTCATGTGCTATAGCCCACGCCATCCGAGTTGGCCGGCCCCCCGGACACGGATCGCCGAAAAGCTTTTTGGGCCATTAAATACAACCTAAGGAACCATATTCACCATCCCGCTATAATCGTTCCTCATGTTTTACGTTTTTCGGCCAAAAAACTATAATTTCGCCCGATTCCCATATTTTCGTGTGCTATAGCTAACGCCTTCCCAGTGGGTAGGCCCCCCGCGACCCCTGGACCCCGATCAGCTAAATTTTTTACGGGCCATCAAATACGACCTAAGGAACCATAGTCACCGCCC
>AWOL01S0119071.1:0-16112 GCA_000715115.1 Nicotiana otophora
CCACCATCCACAATCAATAATACTCATTTCATCATTTTGGGGGTAAAAAGGAGGTGTGACAATATTTATTTAGCTTAATCTAAAAAAATAGATTTAATTAAGATTTTAATACTCTTTATTATATCATTGTAAAAATATATATGGTAAAAATAAAAAAGGGGGCTAGGGTTAAAACTATAGGGTCAATTATAAAAAAACTCATTTTCTCTTTGCTCTCATCGGGGTACACTAATCTCTTAGTAGCGATTTTCTCCACTAATCTTTGTTCTAACTTCATGAAAGACATTAAACCGTATGCTCTACAAATACTTGAAAGAGTATTCCTTTTTTTCAAATATATTTAGGTAAGAAACGAAGGATGGATAAAACGAGAAAGATAAGAAATAAACTCAGAAATAATAAGAGAGAGAAATTTTCAGATGTATTCAGATAAGAAATGGAGAATAAAGGTGAAAATATAGAGAAGAAAGGTTAAAAAAATGAGGAAGGAAGGTGAAATATAAAAAAACAAAAAGGAGAAAATAAAAAAAATTATAAATTTCAAAAAAAAGAAGGGCTAATTAGCCATTAGACACTATCAGGTTGGCCATTTTAATGACTTTTTTTAGCCTTCACGCACTCTTGGGCGATTTGTTACACACATTATGCAACATAAGCGACTAGGAGGTTTTATTATGAAGGGGTATATAGTTCAGGGGTTTTCGGGGACATGCGATAGTTTAGACAGGCAACACACAAAAGTTGTATAGTTTAGGCGGGTTTTAGTATATTAACTCAAAATCTAATCCTAACTAGTAGTAGGTATTACCTATATGGATATTTTTCATCCATTTTGTCATATTCTTAACCAAACTTACATTGATCCCAAAGATTTATAGATCTCTTTAGATAACTTCCTTTTATATGATTTTAGGTCTATCCATTCCCTTTTAACTGTACGTGTGAGTGATGTTCGGCTAAACATTCATATTTTTGCATGTAATTTGCCTTGCATTATGCCTTAATATTGTTAACTTTGGTGTGAATATTTGTGGCTCGAATAATGGTATTTATATGTGTAGGAGTCAATTGAAAGTTATTTGAAAAGTTTGCATGTAAATTGAAGTAAAAGCGGAAGAATTTGGAGGGAGTATGACTTTGGTGCCAAGGTTCGCGCCAGGCACCAACCAAAACGCCAAGGGCAGCAGAGCACAAAAGTGAAAAAAGTTCGATGTCCAGGTTGGCGCCAGGCACAAAGCGGGACACCCAAGGATAGATTTCGTCCTAATCCGGCTAGGACTTGGTTGTTTCGACCCTACACGCCACCAACATGTATAAAAGAGGTTCTAAACCTATTTTTTAGAGGTTAGACACTATTGCAGAGGAAAAAGGCTACGGGAACATTGGGAAGCAACGAATCACAAGAGTTTTTCTCTTCCGTTCTTCCTTAATTTGTATTTTAATGCTTTCAATTATTATCATAATTGTTAGTATGGTTATGAGTAGCTAAACTCTCTCATCTAGGGTTTGATGGAACCTATTGGAGGATGATTTTCTACTCCGTTTAATATAAATTTTCCTTTGATATTTCTCTACTTGTTTAACTATGTTTTCATTGTGGTTGATTGAAGAGCTCTCAATTGACTGTGCCTATTTAGTGTGTATTGCTTGAAAAAGGGTATACATTTAGGTAGTTGTTGAACAACATCACTCTTAACGTATATGAGGAATCAATACGAAGTTTTAAAGGTGGGATTAGGAATAACGAAACTTTGGTGTGATCATAGTGAGTGGTAAACTAGTGTTAGCTAGTGTAGTTCAGAAGAATACGTCTAGTAAATTGTGGTAGTTGCTCGGAAGAGAATTACGACACCCAAAGTACTCACGATCGGTAGAGAATACTTAGGCGAATTTATAGAAAACATAGCGGGAAAGATTCCGACAATAGGGAAAATCATAACCCTAGACTCTTCCAATCCTGTCTACAACATTTGCTCTGTTGGTTATAAATTACTGCATTTTAATTGCTCTTCTCTTAGTTAATACACACTCAAATCGATATTTAATATTTTTTTAAGGTTGATTAATTACTTGAATTTTTGTGAAACTAGTGGCTGTGATTAATAGGTTAATCCCCTGTGGGATTCGACTCTGTACTTATAAAGCTGATTATATTTGCAACGATCGCTAGACATCTTAGGAGGCATAGTTGGGCGTGATCAGTGAACTTGCTCATATTACCAGTCTCAAGTCGGGATAAAGGATGAGGGTTGTGGTAGGTTGGCAACTAGCGTAAAAACTTGCCAATTCATGATAAATTCTCATTTTTTCATCTCACCTTTTGATTTTTTTTTCTCAATCTCTTTGTGTTTATGGGTCGTCGCTATTTGCATAAACATTTCTACTTCTACTTTGTGAATTATACCTCTGCTTCTTGTTTGTGTAAGCTACAATGGTTGATGTTGATGTGAGTGCTCCTAGATTTTCCTAAGAACCTGACTTTTTAACTTGAATGATTTATGAACAAAATCACAAGTGTAGATAAATAAAGGGAATTCCATGTATACTTAAGGCTCGAACCCGAGAACTCTGATAAAAAAATATTTACTATTCTACTACAATTCCATTCCCTAAGAAGGATATCGATCCCTAGAGAGATCTGTGTTCAAGAATACTTAAGTTAGTAGTCCTTTAATTTGTCTCTTAACACTCCCTGAAGTCCCACTAGATTTCTCTATCACTGCTTTTAGTGCTTCTTGTATTGAGCTTATAGAATATTGCAGTTGATCATCATTAGTATTGTGGTCTTCTTGATCTCCATGCGTTACGAACAACACATTTTTAACACGTCCACCAAGTGTTGTTATTTCAGCCTTTAATGTTCTTAGCCTTAAAGATTTCAAAGTCTTGATGAGGTCAGGCAAAAGATCAGACCTATCTTCACAGCACAATGAAGCCTTGATCACAAAGTTTCCTTCTTCGTCAGACGAATAATTATCAACTGTTAGTTCGTCCATCTCAGTTGGGACTGGATTTGTATCAGTTATTTGTAACGTTTCTCTCTTGAGCTCCTTCACATGTTGTATCACCTCAGCTAGCAATGATGCTTTATCCGTCTGGAATAACAAAAAAAAAAAGATGTCTCCAATGAAAACTATGAACATGGTACATACATATATATATATAAAGAATTTTCATATCAAAAAGAATGTCAAAGAAATTATTAAATAAATATGTCATCGGTTAAAACCACTTTATGTGACGTGATTCGGAATACCATTGTCAGACTATCTAAATTTCAATTTAAATTTGGGCATAGAATTTTCTGATTTTTGAAATAAAATTTATATATTTAGAAAGATAGTACTATAAGTCACAATAATTAATAATTTAATATATTTAAAAACGAATACGAAAAAAATTATTGGAGCCTCCAAATAATATTTGCATCACGTAAAGTTGAATGAAGAGTAAAAATACATGTGATCTCCCTAATACTTTGAACTTTTAGTTGAGCTGGTTAAATAATTCTAACAACATTCATCATGCATGATTTTTATAAAATTAAAAAAAAATTGAAAACATGAGATTTGTGTAGTTTTGGTAGAGTGATAGTTGAAGATTAATTGGTAAATTGGTTTCTTGGAGGTCTAGTTTGAAGTTTTCAAGAACTTCGATCTCCAAACACTAATAAACTAACAGCATTCAAGTAAAAGACAGATTTTGGTTTAGTCAAACTAAGTAGGCGTTTGGACATGCATTCCAAAAATATTTTGGAATTTAGAATTTTACTAAAATTTCAATTGAAGATGAAGTTGTGTTTGTTTATAATTTTTGCAACATATTTGGATGTCTTTTTTTTCAAAACCATAAAACATGATTTATACCCACAACTTATAAAAAATATCAAAACCACCCCAATTTGATTATTCTACTTGAAATAAACAATCAAAATGCTATTGTTTAACTGTTATCATATTATGCTTTACTGCAATATACAGAAGATGCAAAATCAATATCACATTTTCTAATTCTACTAATACACAGAGAAGGAATTTAAGCCTAAAAAAACATAAATATGAACAACTGCTGGGGTTATTTTATAAATTTTAAAAATACAGGGTAAAATTGTAACACTAAAAACTAGGAAATTCTCATTGTCAATTGAAAAATTGGTCAGAACCAGTTTTTCAAATTTGAAAATGGATTTTCGACTGAAATTGAAAAATTTAGTAAGAATGGGATAACCAAACATTGTTTTCAAAAAAAATTTGGAAAAAAGGAAAAAATGTGTATGTCAAAACGGGCTCTAAATATAGAGAAGTTTTTCAAATAGCAGACAAACTACAGATAGTTTACCCAAATTAACATGAATAACTAAACTAAACCAAAGGGTTTTACAATTTGGATTGAATCGATTGCTTGTGGACTTGTGGCCTAGAAATACAAATTTAATTGCTTAATATATTAAGTATAATTTTTAGGTTAAATACCTATCCAGATTAGTATCTTGGAGGATCTAAAACTTTAAATTAAAAACAAAAAGGAAATTTATTTATAAATAAATGAGCAAACAATACTCCCTCCATTTCAATTTGGATGAGATAGTTTGACTCGACACAGAGTTTAAGAAAAAAAGAGACTTTGAAACTTGTGGTCATAAAAGCTTAAGTGGTAAAAGTTTTGTGGGGTCATGACATTAGTATGGTTATAAAAGTTTCTCAACAAGGGTAAAATGAATAAAATGAAGAGTTTAAAGTTGAATTATTTTCAATTGTAGAAATATGTCATTATTTTTGGAACGGACAAATAAAGTAAGTGTGTCATCTAAAATTAAATAGAGGGAGTATTAACTAAGCATATAAGTGTTGCGGAAGATCGTGGGCTAACTAGCATGCAATCACACACAAAGCAAATAGAGAAGAAAAATCAACACAAGGATTTAACGAGGTTCGGCTAAGCCTAATCCTCAGGGCAGAAGCAGAGAGAGTTTTCCACTATAAATGAGAAGAAAAACACAATACAATCTATAGAATCCCCAACTACAACCCATATATATAGATCACAAATAGTCTCAAACCTATAAGAGAAAGGTTTCCCAGTTTGATAAGGACTATAGGTTTTCCTTTCCCAAATCTATTAGGACAATGAGTTTTTATAAACCTATAGGAATTATGGGTTTCCTAAAAATACAAGAAAATAATTCAAGCCACAAAATAACAAATCTTCCCCTTGGCTTGAATTCTCTTCATTAACATGAACAATGTATCTCTACCTTGCCCCCAGCCCTCGCGAGGGCTCTACCCATTTCCGCACACATCAACCAAGTCTAGGCAACGCCTAAACTTGTTAAGAGACTCAATCTCTTCAGCCATAGCAATAATTCATCAATTTGGTTCTGTACCCGGAATATCTTTTGGATAGCTATAACACTCAAACGCATCAACGGTCCCTGCAACTGCCAAAGCAAATCCCACATAATTCGTATATCCAAGAAGATTCCTATCAACTACGTTTGCAAATCTTTGCGGTCGGTTGATCACTCACTTCTCTCTGCATGTTGCAATGTTATATGGTTTTTGTTGCGCAGGTGCATCAACATTATCGTATTGATCAATGTTTTGCACCTCTTCCACTTTCTCTCCTTTAGAACTACTGGCTGAGCTAGTGAAGATTCAGTTTCTAGCTTTATGCGGTCACTGACACCACGATCTGTTTCTGCTATTGCCTTCTCCCTTTGACTGTCCAGTGAGGCAGATTCATTGAATGTTACATCCCTACTGATAATTAGCCCCGGAGTCTTTTGATATGTGCACCACAACCTATAACCTTTCACTCCAGTTGCATACCCTAGAAATATGTGCTTCTTTTCCCTCGCCTTAAGTTTTTCATCCCTCACATGAGCATAAGTAGGATAACTAAATATCCTTAAATTTGAATAATCAGCAGGCGAACAGGACCATACCTCAAAAGACGTTTTGAACTCAATAGCTATGGATGGAGATCTGTTGACCAAATAACAAGAGGTATGGATTGCTTCAGTCCAAAAATCCTTGCTAACACATGAGCGTAGAAGCATGCTCTGTGCCCTATCACAAAGAATTCTGTTCATACGTTCTGCAATACCATTTTGTTATGGTGTTCTAACACATGTGCAGTGTCTCACTATGCTCTCTCTGTTACAGAAATTATCAAACTCCGAATTGCAAAATTTCAACCCATTGTCAGTTCGAAGACGCTTAACTTTTCTTTCTGTCTGCCTCTTAACCATCGTCTTCCATTTAACAAATGTCGGAAATGCCTCATCTTTTGTTTTCAAAAAATACACCCACACCATCCTTGAGTAATCATCAATCAAAGTCATAAAATATCTGGCACCACTCTTGGAGGAAACTCTGTTTGGACCCCACAAGTCTGAATGTATATATAATCTAACTTGTCTCTGGTCTTGTGCTCCTTCTTGCTGAACATTACCCTTATCTGTTTACCAAACACACAATGCTCACAAAAATTCAAAACTTGATTTTTGTACCCATTCAAACAAATTCTACTTACTGAATAAAAACAATCCCTTATCATTTATATGACCAAGCCACAAGTGCCATAACTTAGACCGATTCAGATCACTTTTCCTAGAAGTTATAACTGCTTCCCCTTCAACTATACTGGCCTGGAGATGATATAATTTACAATGCAGTTTATCCTTCATGAGTACCATGGAGCCTTTACACATTTTAAGTATTTCATTATCTGAGTGAAATTTATACCCTTGATCATCTAAAGTCGAAAGAGAAATCAAATTTCACTTTATCCTAGGAACATGCCAACACTCAATATTTCTGATAATTCCATCGAACATTCTCAATTTGATGTTACATATCTCCTCTACTGGTAATGGATTATCATCTCCCATGTAGACAGTTTCACTCATTTGCTTGTAAGTTGCAAATCAATTCTTGTGCGGACACATGTGAAAAGTAGCACCAGAATCAAGAACTCAAGAATTCTGCCCATGACTAGAACTCGCAGCACAGACTTTCCCTACATAGTCACTATCATCAGAATTATTGCCAGTGTCAACCATATTCGCCGAATTATCTATTTTTTGCTTTCCTCTTTTCTTCTTCAGCTTAGGACAACCTCTTTTGTTGTGACCTTGCTCCCCGCACTCATAAAAGTTTTGCTTCCTTGCTCTAGACTTTTATCTGGCTGTTGACTTTTTCCTGTTAAAGCCCTTTTGTTGTGTTCTTCCTCTAATCACAAGACCCTTGCCCTCAATTCTGCTGTCTCGAAAGCTCTTTTTTAACTCTTTAGATTTTAGTGCATTACTAACATCTTCTAGTAAAATGTTATTTTTTTCATATAGCAGTGTATCGGCAAAAGTATCATATGACGGTGGTAAAGAACATAACACAATCAAGGCTTGATCCTCCCTCTCAATTTTGATATCCACGTTCTTCAGGTGTATTATAATTGAATTAAACTCATCAAGATAAGTTTTAACAGGATTACCTTCGTTCATACGGAGATTGTATAACCTCTTTTTCAAGTAGAGGCGGTTTGTTAGCGATTTCTTATAATACAGATCTTCCAACTTCTTCCATGTTGTTGCTGCAGAAGTTTCTTCAGCAATTTCTCGAAGAACGCTATCTGTAACGCTCATGAAAATTGCACTCAAAGCACTCTCCTTCAGGTCTGCCTTCTTTGTCTCTGTTAACTTAGGAAAATCCTCATCAATTGCCTTCTATAAATCTTGTAACACCAGGGACGATTTTATTCCAATCTTCCATAGACTGAAACTAGAACCCTGTCAAATTTCTCTACTTGGTAACTTTGTTGAAGATGATGAAGACATCTTAACCTAGATTATATGTAGAAACCCGAACCTTGCTCTGATACCAATTGCGGAAGATCGTGGGTTAACTAGCACACAATCACATACAAAGCAACTAGAAAAGAAAAAAATCAACACAAGGATTTAACGAGGTTCGGCTAAGCCTAATCCTCGAGATAGAAGCAGAAAGAGTTTTCCACTATGAATGAGAAAAAAAGCACAATATAATCTATAGAATCCCAAACTACAACCCTTATATATAGATCTCAAATAGTCTCAAACCTTTAAGAGAAAGGTTTTCAAATTTGACAAGAATTATAGATTTTCCTTTCTCAAATCTATTAGGACAACAGGTTTTCCTAAACTATAGGGATTATTGGTTCCTAAAAATATAAGGAAATAATAAGCCATAAAATAACAATAAGTTTGTAGGGATGAGAATGAAAAAACATGCATGTGTTGTAATTTGGCTTAACTTACTTTTGTAGTGCTGGGAAGAACGCTTCGGAGTTTAGCAAGATGATTATTAATTCTTTCTCTACGTCTCCTTTCAGCTTCACTGTGGCTTTTTGAGGCAGCAAGAGCTTTGACATCCATTATTTCTTGAGCACTCACTTTCTGCAGCTCATCTTGGAGACCAAAAGGAGATGATCTTCTGTTGAATAAACCTCCATAAAGTGATGGTACTGGTGGAAAAAGATTAAATGGATCGCGGTGATGAACTTGGTTACTCGGAAAGTGAAGAGTATTGAAGCTTTGAGGGACAGTCCATGGGAGAAGTGGAGACATTTCTGGGAACATAAATCCTCCTGATATATTTCCAGCTTCATCCATATATGTATCTATGATTGTTGATCAACTAGTTTTTCTTGGAAACCCTGATTAAGAATATGTAAAGGTTTTAGGACAATTTTCTTCATCTTATCACACATGAATAACATAGAGCCTACCTTATACATATATATATATATATATATATATATATATATATATAGCATTTAATTTATTTTATACTAACAGTTACACTATTAGCCAATATAGATGAGAAGAGCTAAATTAACAAAAGTTTCCGAATGATAACTACGTGCAATCATATCCAGAAACGATGAAATTAATAACTTGAAAAATAAAATATGTTACCTGTTATAAGTGTAAAAAATCTTTGTACTGTTATATGTATAAAAGTTAAATCATTGATCCTGCATATATTGTGTCTACCTTTATGAGTTGAAGTGTATGTTTTCATCTACCGCTACAAAACAAGTTTGAAGTTGAAGAACTTTAAGCTTGTTCGGCAATCCTCTCTCTTCTTTTTACACAAAGTCGAAAAGTAAGAATAATAAAGAGAAGGCCGCGGATCAAAAACTTGGATTCTACTTCCTTTGTGGTAAAAAGGGGATTGTAAGAGTTTAGGGAAAGAACAAATAACAGACCTTTACTTTGATGTGTGATATCTAAGGGTTTTGATGGCCTTGTGTGCCCTTCCACTTGTTCTCTTTTGTAACACTAGAGACTATTAGATTTGGGAAAGGAAAATCAGACTATTGATTTGTTCCCAAATCTATATTGTGTCTACCTTTATGATTTGTTCTCTAATTTTCCTTTCTCACATCTATTAGGACAACTTCTAAAATCTTATTTTGAAAAACGTTTTTTTCAAAAGTGCTTTTAAAAAAATATTTTTTGTGATAAGTAGTTTGTGTTTGGCTAATTAATTTGAAAATTACTTTTGAGCAACAATTAGTATTTGGCCAAGTTTTTAAAATGTGCTTCTAAGTGTATTTTTCTCAAAAGTGATTTTCAAAAAAAAATGCTGTAGAAAAGTTATATTTTCCTTTTCTCCAAAACTGCTTCTGCTTCTACTCAAAAACACCTTTTTTTTACTTCATAAAACTTGGCCAAACACCTTTATTTTGGTAAAACAGCAATTTTCACTACCAAAAAAAAGAACTCTGGACCAAAAAAGAAGCTTGCCATTTTCCCTAACTTTTCAATATCTTTGTGCTTTAATTTGTTGGTATCTTTTTTTGTTCCTATGCTTTTTTCTTTTATGGGCCCTCTTCAGCGTAGTCTGCTCTCTTTCATACCTACGCACCATTCCCCACCTTCATCTATATTCCTTATCATAAATAGTGGGTACAAGTACTAGTAGTGGTTTGGGGGAAAACATAGTACTCGTAGTTATTAACTACGATTCAGTTTATGTGAACATATTTCTTTTTTGGTTCGTTCAAAAAAGAACGATTCATTTTTATATTTGAAAATAATTTTGCTTAAATTTACAATTCTATCCTTAATGAGAAGTTTTTATAACCAAACAAATACTCTGAGCCCATTTTTGAATTGTTTAGGACCACGAATTTCAAAAGTCTTAATTTTTTTTTAAATTTTTTGTCGAGTCAAACAAGTTCACATAAATTGGCCAAGTACATCTTATTATCAAAAATAGCATGAAATACATGAAATAGCAATTTATTTTTGTTGCTCTAATTATTTACTAATAATTTGTCAGAAACTACTACGTAATATTTGAAATCAAACATATAATTACATTTAGTGAGTGTTGCTGGGGCAAAAAGAGAGAAAGGGAGGAGGAAGCACAAAAACAAGGAAATGATTTTCTATATCCATTTATATTTGGAAAAAAAGTAACTCTACAACATATTTATTTGCAGATTTTTTGGCGTTATTTTTTGCTAATCTTCTATTAAAAAAATCAAAACTTAATGCACAACATAACAAATTGTCGACCGACCAAAGACGATTAATAATAAAAAGCAGAATAATCGATTTAGATTGACAGAAAGTGCGCTCTTCTTTTTCTTCTCGTGTCTATTGATCCACCACACTAATTGATAAAGTGGGAGTATAATTTTTCTGTTGTTGGCTTTTGGCTTTGGTTAATTTCGCCACGATCACGTTCTACCATATTATTACTCTCTTTCTCCATTGGCTAGCTATTTTCCACGCCAAATAACCTTTATACTTCCTCCAAGATCTATTGTAATCATTGTGTCTTAGAACACACTCCTTCTCCACTACAAAATCCCAGTCCCTAGTGGGAGTGGGGGAGGGCCACTGTTAATCCCTACATTTAGTTTGTCTTTACATATAATNTCCCAGTCCCTAGTGGGAGTGGGGGAGGGCCACTGTTAATCCCTACATTGAGTTTGTCTTTACATATAATGTACATATAGTTTTTTCACCTGGTGTGCGGTACTTGCATTGGGATCCGACTAAATTTGAATATATTTTCGCAGAAAAATTCTACATTGGAGATAAAACTTTCTCTAACATAAGCGGTTCCATACCTAGGGCTCAAATCCGAAATCTTTGATTAAGAATAAAAGAATACTTGCCGTTCCACCACAATCATTATTGACAATATATATATAATTTTCAGTTACACGCATTCATGACATTTGTTCTGTTATCCTTTGAAATTAAACTCTCTGATTTCGATGATCGTATAACCCTTGTGTATGCTAAAACTTATTCTATTGATATGTAATGAAGATCGTAATACAAATGATCAGTTGAATTTATTGTTTATATTTTTTAATTTGTATGCACAGATGGGTAGCTATAATTCTTCTATTATTATTTATGCTGAAAATTATACACGGATTATTTTGCTTTATACATATCAAACAAAACGGCCCCTGGTATAGAGCCCAAGCGCGATTGTAAGTCGTCAATAGCTTTATGCTAAAAGCACCAGAAGAACTTATTTCTTAGGGGGAATAAACGTCACGATAGCATGGGACTGATGTCATCATAAACCCCACAAACAAAGGGATCTTCATATATATATATATTGGATTTATGCTAGCTAGTGGGTTGCTGCTAGATTTGATTATGTTTTTGAATTTTAGAGCACTATATAGTTAACATAAAATAAATAAAAAGAGAAAGGATCCTAAAAAAGGTTAAAGCAATGTTGGGACAAATAGCCATGCGTGTGAGCACACCGTATGACTCCAATCCAATATATAACTGGTGTATAACTGGCTGGAACTCCAATATTATATATGTCAAAAAGAAATATGGTAATCCAGTGCACTAATTAACTCTTGCTATGCATGAGGTTTAGCAAAGAGGTAGATCATGACTAAGTTTATTGTAGACAAACTTAGCTTATATTTCTGTAATTTCTATGACTTAAATGTACAATAGCATAATTCTTATATATATTATATATATAAAAAAAAAGATTCTTCCACTGTCTTTAAATCTTAAACCTCGCTTGCCCAGTTTAATATTTTATACTCCTATTCTTTTGTTTCTGGAGAAACTTTTCAGACGGGTCACGGGTGTAAAACATTTAAATTCGTCTTTAATTTGCGCTTTCGAAATGAAAAATACTCTTATCTTTGTCGGTAAATCAGCAAATATATAGTCATATCGAACGTTTGTTTTGTGCATGAATCTTATTTTCGTGTTCCAATATGCATGATTTAACAACCCACCCCTCATTTCGTGTTTGAATTGTAAGAAGTAATGTAAAAAATTCTAATAGGGAGTGCTTCCTCCTCCTTTAATAAATCTTATGCGAAGAGCGAATTCTAATACCAGGTGTGGCAGATATGAGAGAGTCGGAGCGTAGGGTGACTTGACATTATAAAAGGAAGAACATTACTAAAAAACAGTATAATTCCGTCCGCTATTTCCGACCGAAATCGGTATCAATTTCCGACCGATTTTAATTGGTGGGGAAAACGATGGTCGCAAACGTGTACCGACCGAAATCGGTCGGAAATTTCCGACCGAATTCGGTCAAAAACTTCAAAGCGTTGACTGGCTATCAAACTTTAATTTCCGACCGAAATCGGTCGGAAACAATTAAATATATATTTTTTTATTTTTCAAATTTCCGACCGAAATCGGTCGGAAACTATTAAATATTTTTTTTATTTTTAATTTTCAAATTTCCGACCGAAATCGGTCGGAAACAATTAAATATATATTTTTTTATTTTTCAAATTTCCGACCGAAATCGGTCGGAAACTATTAAATATTTTTTTTATTTTTAATTTTCAAATTTCCGACCGAAATCGGTCGGAAACTATTAATATTATTTTTTAAAAAAGATTATTTTCCGACCGAATTCAGTCGGAAATTTAAAAAAAAAATAATTTTATTTAATTAAATAATTAGTTGTGAATTGTAATAAATTGTTAATTTATTTTTAAAAATAAATATAAATTCATAATTTCCGACCGAATTCGATCGGAAATTTTCATAAACTGGAGAATTGATTTGAAATTTCCGACCGAATTCGGTCGAAAATTATGAATTTCTGGGACAAAAAAAATTAATTTCCGACCGAATTCGGTCGGAAATCTGGGTAAAAATTGGGCAGCAAATGCTTATTTTTGAGCTACATCACCTGCCAATTACAACCAATATCCATCCTATAATGGCAGCATTACATTACTGTCATTCAACCATAATTATTCAACAACAATGAATATACTAACAACAATAATAACAACAACAATTAACTAACAAAAACTATTAACTAACATTAACAACCATTATCTAACAACAGCTAATAACAACCACAACAACTAATAACAACCACAACAACAACTACTAAAATGTTCAATAATAAAATAACAATATAATCATCATTCAAAATTAGTCTCAACTAAATATTGACAAGTTCAATACTTTGTTTAGAAATACACACCATTCAATGAGTTTTTATCTAGCATCATCTCTAACTTCACTTCTAGAACCTTCATCGTCGGCACATGGGGAAGGATCACGAGACCGGGGAATGGGAAAAGCACCACTAGCAAGAAGATTGGCCAACTGACCTTGAAGGAGATTAAATTATTCGTCCCTCCTTTCTAGCTAAACTTTAAAGGTACCAAATTGTTCATCTCTCTTTTTTTCTCTAGCCTTTGTCTCTTCAAGCTCTGCTGTCAGCTTTGCGATCTTCTATTCCATAGACGATATAGTCGACCTATCAATCGCTTCGCCTTGGGCGGAAGTCCCTATACCTTGCAATCCAACCATGTAGCGCTGAAATGATTTATCTGCAAGGCCGTATGCTATCCCCTTTTTAGGACCATCGACAACATCCAACCATATCCTCCGCGCTTCTCCGTCTAAAATGGGCGGTCGCTCGCCTTTCTCATTCGGTGGCAAGCTCTGAGTGTACTCCTCCAAATTAATCTTGTAGCGACCCTTTATTTAGAAGAGAGAAAATTACTAATTATATAATATTATAAACATTTATAGTAGTTATAAAACTTACATGTGTAGTCTCCGCCCGGTCCTCGACCCATCTAGTTGGATCTGTCGGTGCCTTCTTCTTCCAGATGTGAGTCTCCATGAAGAACTCATCAAGACTCATATTCCTCCCATATCTTCTTCTTTCGGACAATTTAGCAACACATGATTTGAAGATGATTTGTATTCCATACTACTTAGGCCCCTCTTTGTTCGATCTTTAGAACCTCGGCTTGGTTGATTGAATACGTATATTGGTGGATATAGTAGATCAATCTCAATCACCACATTGTGCCGATTGGGCCTATTTCTAGCACATGGCATATGACTGTCAAAGTAGTAAGAACAAAAATGGGCAGTTTCCTTTGCAAGATAGGCTTCGCATATGGATCCTTCAATCCTATTCCTCTGTTTAACAAATTATTTATACTTGCCGATAGTCCTGCACATTGTCATATTAGACGATAACGTTAAAAAAAATTACAAGAATAAATCAAGGTTTGATCATTACCTCTCGAATGGATACATCCACCTGCATTGAACTGGGCCTCCAAGTCGCGCCTCTTGTACAAGGTAAATTGAAAGGTGTTCCATCACATCAAAGAAACCACATGGAAAAATCCTTCCAGCTTATTACTGATTACAGGAATGTTCGGATTCATTTGAAATAGGTTTTCTTCCCTTAATATGGTAGAACATAAGTCTTTGAAGAATAAACTTATCTCTGTGATGGGTTTCCATATATTTTCAGGCAATCCACAAAATGCAATAGGGATTAAGGTTTCCATGAATATATGACAGTCATGACTTTTTATATGAGTCAGCTTTCCCTCAAACATATCGGCACGTTTTCCTAGGTTCGATGCATAGCTCGGGCATCTTTAGGTTTGTAACCCACTCACAAATTTGTCATCTTTGTTCCAAAGTGAATGTGTAGCTGGCCTTGGGCTTGAACACCTTACCATTTTTCCCAGAATGCAAATGTAATTCAGGTCGCCTGCAATATTCTTCTAAGTCCAGTCTAGCCTTAGGGTTATCTTTTGTCTTATTCTTATCATCCATCACTGTGTTGAACAAATTATCAAAATAGTTGTTCTCAATATGCATGACATCAAGATTGTGCCGAAGAAAATTATCCTTCCAATATGGTAACTCCCAAAATATGTTTGTCCAGTTATGAGTAACACCATATCCAGAAAATCTAGAAGGTGTGGCCTCGGTACCTTTAGTGAAGTTCTGAACCCTCTCCTAAATTTCTTCACCGGAACAAATTGGAGGTGACAAATCATGTTCAACTGTATTCTTTTTGAATGCGTTCTTCATCCTTCTGAACTCACCCTCGTGTTTACTTATTCAATTACCTAACTTCCTACCCAAACTGCATAAGAAATTGTAAATAACTTCATGAACCATCAAAGTAATAATTTTTGAAGTCAATGACTTATTCATACTAATAGTAAATCACAATCAACTCCAACCATTAAAACTAAAAATAATAGTTGGAGTATCAAATCATATAAGTACATACCAACTTATATACAGAACAAAGCATATCATGTAAGAAAAAAAAAACTAACCGGGATAAACATTTCAAAGAATTAGCACATTTACTTGTAACAAGAAAAGACAAGAGAAAGAAGCGGACCTTAGTGTAGCAAGATTTCTTTCTTTGATATATTAGAACCTCAAAAACGTATAACAACAATAAATTTTGACGAAGCCCAAACGATAAATTGTGACTNACCTAACTTCCTACCCAAACTGCATAAGAAATTGTAAATAACTTCATGAACCATCAAAGTAATAATTTTTGAAGTCAATGACTTATTCATACTAATAGTAAATCACAATCAACTCCAACCATTAAAACTAAAAATAATAGTTGGAGTATCAAATCATATAAGTACATACCAACTTATATACAGAACAAAGCATATCATGTAAGAAAAAAAAAACTAACCGGGATAAACATTTCAAAGAATTAGCACATTTACTTGTAACAAGAAAAGACAAGAGAAAGAAGCGGACCTTAGTGTAGCAAGATTTCTTTCTTTGATAT